>JAANSK020239961.1:0-24058 GCA_011763485.2 Isoetes engelmannii
TTAGCTTAGAAGGAGTAAGATTGTTAGCTTAGAAGGAGTAAGATATGACTTGTCAGCTTAGAAGGAGTAAGATATGACCTGATTGTTAGCTTAGGAGTAAGATATGACTTGATTGTTAGCTTAGGAGTAAGATATGACTTGATTGTTAGCTTAGGAGTAAGGCACTTTTCTTTCACTTTCTTTGCAAGCACTAATCTGCCTTTAATATAGGCAAGCTCCGCTGGGAATTCACATTAAATGGACATTCAATTCACGTTAATGGTGTAAGAATGTTGATCTCAAGTAAAAAGGTGCACAATTTATGATGCAAGGATGATAATGTAAGTTTTCATGTGGTAGGTGGTGTCATAAATGAACCCAAATAGAGCTAGCAGAGTCCTGAGGGACCCGACAGATACTCAAGAAGGAATCCAAACTCATGCTACTCCAAACACAAACCCAAAATAGAAAACCAGAAGAAGGCAAATGGTCAAGGCAAGAACATCAGACGCATACATGACAGCTAATCCACGCAATGCTCAAGACCAAAGTCATACCCACAAACCAAACCAAGAAGACTGGACTAGGGAAGAACATCAGACACTCATAACAAGCATCCACACAGCACACTAGACCAAGTGAAATACAATAGGAAAGGGGGAGGGAGAACTAACTCTTTGGAGAAGGTTACAGTACTGACCTTAGACCTTCACATCCAAAGCAGACTAGACCTTAGACACAAGACCTAGGACATGACTCCTCAGGATGCTAGATGGGTGGTATAATCGTATACACACCACATCGGACCCCAATTGGTCCCCCCTCCTGGTGAAGTATAAAACCCCCCGTACGAGGGGCCCCGAGGGGGGGGGGGCACCCCAAGGTGAAGCCAAAACAGCTTCTTATTCAAAAAAAAATTCACCTTCCCCCTCCCCTTTTTTTGTACCCATATAATCCGTACCAAACCTGCCACCTCAGCAAAACTCTGCTGGTTGAAGCTGCCACAAATCAGCCCAATCACCTGCCACGTGTCCACAAAATCAAGTCAAAATGGCAAGTTTGACCAACCCCACCAAAAAGGTGGGGGAGGTCACATCAAGCAGGCTGCCACGTGTCAGGCCTGCCACATCTGACATGCCAGTCTGCCACGCTGCCACATGAGCACCTAATAATGATGGCTGCCCCTCCCCTCCCCCCCCCCACTAAAAAGTAGGAAGGTAGGTAGGGGGTCGAAATCGCCCATATCCTTCACTCAACCTGAATTTCTGCCACCCTGCCATGCCATTACTGCCACTGTGGCACGTCAGCAAATTCAAATATCAAATGATTCAAGCCAAGAACCAAGAAAATTTCTGATTTTTCTGATTTCTCTTCACCCGATTTCAAATTTCTCCCAAATCGAGCCCACTACTCCAAATCTTAATCTGATTTTTGGCAAACCAATTCGCCCAGCCCATCCGAACCCAATGATGCAAAAAGCCCCTTCTGATTCTCCCTATTTTTGGACCCATTTTCATTTATCCAAATTTGTAGCAGAATTTCAAAACCCTTTGCTCTCACATACTTCAGAATTGGATCATGAAACTTTCCAAGAATGTTAGAATGGCAAATCCGAATCTAGTGCTGCCAAAATCCCTATCCAATTTGAAACAGTTCGGGCTTAATTAGACCCACAAATCTGTTGTTTTACACTCAAACCCGGACTGTCATAGAAATCGGAGCTTTTCCACAATACTTCTCCCAAATCAAAGCTCTAATCCACTTAGAATGAACTTGGAAAACCAGGAAATGAACTTGGAAAGCAATAATCATATACCCATCAAGCTGAAATTTCAGAAATTACCAAGAACCAACCTGATTTTTAGCTTTAGGACCCGTATTTTCAAGAGAAATCAGCCCTCAAAGCCTTTGAACTTCACATGTTTTCATATAGACTAATGTGACCTAGAGAACATTTTTAACGACTCAAATGCTTTTTTTTTTTTTATTAGGTCAAACATTACTACTTGTGCAAAAGGGTTATATCATTTTATCTTTTCGTCGAGCTCCCTTAGAAACAATAAGTTTCCACTATTTCTTGGACAGGTATGTCTCTAATGTCGAGCTATTAAAAAAGCAGATAATTTTTATTATTTCTTGGATGGAAGTGTCTCTATGAGTATAAGGCAACGTTTGTGTATTATCAGAGTTCAGTATAGTGCAGACAATTTTTAATATTTCTTGGACGGAAGTATCTCTATGAGTATAAGGCCACATTTGTGTATTATCAAGTTCAGTACAGTGTGTAAAATCCAGAGAATTAAAACTAAAAACTATATTCCTAATGATCTGGGGATGGTGATCGACACTGTTTGGAGCACAAAGTTTTTACAAAAGAGGCTAGGGAGCATGTGTGGCGCACGAGCATATTGGCATAGCACCTATTATGTCGGGCTGCAGCTCTCAATTCCCCTTGAACACTGCTTGACCAAGTGAAACCAACATCTCCTGAAATCTCCAGAAAACCATGCTCAAATAGAAGCCTATCCCATTGTTCTTTTTCAAACCTGAAATTATCTCGCCACCACCGATCCTATCCAGTGCGTCTTCAACCATATTGAAATCCCCAAGGAGCAACCACGCAACATTCTCCCCCCCTTTCCTTATAATCTTGTTCCTCAAAGAGGCCCACATGGATGCTCGCTGCCTAGGAACATTAGAATCATAGACATTGACAATGCCCCATTCATGTGCATCCTGCTTCCACTTGATTACTGGCCACCTGCCCACCTACAGTGAAAACCACCCTATTATTCAAAGACCGTGAAATAGAAGTACCCCCACGGGACTTCCTAAAATGCTTTCCAAACCAACATGCTGACGACCCATAATGTTCAAGAAGCCTCCTATAGAACCTCTACGGCACTTATGCTCTTGCAGATAAAGAATCTACGGAGCCAAACTCCTAACTACCTGTGTGGCTCTAGTCCTCTTTGTGGTGGAGGACTTAAGGCCCTTTACGTTCCAACTCAGAACATTCATTTCAAAGATAATGGATCAAACACACCTTTTTTCTTTCTTCTCTTCGAGGCTTTATGCACACGTAGAGGTAGACCATCAAAGACAACCATCGCACGCTGCTCAACTAGTTGCATCGCGACACCTCCATCAAGTGAATTGTCTGAAGCAAAGCCTGAAAAATCTCCGTCATCTGCAACAGCAGAGGTCAGGTGAGTATTATCAACCTGGTCAGCCCAAGAAATATGTTGAGTGCGTTTCCGGCGCCTAGACCTAACCTCGGTCCAATCCTGCTGAATTGGTGAGGACGAAGGGGGAGAAGAGATCGCTGACACTATTGTCAGCAGAGGAGACTGTGTAACTGGTGCCAATGTCACTTGATGCACGGGGGATGGAGAGGGCTGCGTAATGACAAATGGTGGAGAAGGTTGAGTAGACACTGGGGACGGAGGAGGGGGTACAACAGAGCTCCTTGTGGAAGCAGATGGAGAGACGGCAGTGGCTTTGGGGGGAAAAGAACACAAAGTAGAAACTGGAAGCTTGAAAGAGGAAACCAGCGAGAGAGGTCAGTAACGTTCAACAGACACAACTTGAAGCGGGAATACATAAGCAACTTTGAATGACAACTTGTTCTGGGATCTCTTTGTCCATTGGAAGTGCCACACATACTGTTGAACCGCCGGATAAGGAATGCGCAATGTGGACACCAAGAGCCTTTGTAATTGACTTGAGGAACGAGGGTGCAAGCAGGTCAGAAGCCAAGTCAAGAATCTGGAACCAACAAGGAATCTTTCTTTGAGAGGCATGTCAATAGAAAACCCTAGAAAATAGTTCTGAAATAGAATGACTATCCTGCCCATCGTGTCAACTGCCTTAGCCACCAGCTTATCAACATCTTCGATGGCCTTAAACATTACAAGAAAAAAACCCTTACCCAAAGATTGGATATACAAAGGAGGAAATATGATTTCTGCGTAAAAAAGAGCTTAGCCACCCCGAGATCCTTTTGATATCAAAGTTGTCTCCTGTCCAGTAGCCGACAACAGAGTACGCCACTAAATTCTCAATATACTTTGTATGCTCATTTTGGTCAATTTTAACAACCACTTCATCCCCATAGCGTCCTCCCGATGGGACCTGCTCAATGTCATTTAGTGTGGGTAAGGCAACATGCTGAACATCACCCTTCAATGAATTCATGATGTCCTGCTTATTGCCTCTGTGAACAAAGGAGATGGCTTCAGAGACTCTATCACTTCGGTGAGAAGGCAAGTCCTCCTTAAGCCAATCATTGAAACTAGAATGTGTCACACATTGTACTAAGTCATTGGTTCTCCAAGCAGATCGAGGCTCAGCAGAAGAGTAGGCATAATTTTCTGTCCTTGGCACACCAGTTCGAGAATGAAAAAGCGGAGCGTCCCCAGGCCTTCTGCTTTTATCAGGGACTAAAGGTGAGGACTTGTTAATATTTTTGTTCAAGTGTGGAGCAGTCTGTGGCCCATGCACCTCTGCATAAGTTGCCTCAAACATATTTTCAACCTCCTTAATGTCTGCCTCCATTTGTTTTGCCTTTATTTGTTGAGCCAAGGCATGAGATGCAGTGCCAACATTGTCTGAAGAAGCCACATGCCTCTCTTTATAAGCATTTACAAAGTTTTCATAACTTTCCTTGCCTGGGTGTTTCCCCACTGTCCAATATAGAGGCTTTAAAGAAACTAAAGGATTTGATGCAGAGGAGGATTGGTTATGCAGGAAGCTATGTGCTGACCCAGGCACACGGTTTTCCATAGGGGAATGCCACAGAGCTCCCGTGGACCTGCTGAAGATTTTGTGCAGGCCTGAACACGTATTTCCCAGCTGCAGGTGCTGCCACAGTGGATTCCAATATCACCATTTGCTTAATGAATTGCCCCTAAATTGTACCGCCGTTTACTCCATCGCCATCAAGGGCTGTTCCTGAGTCTTGTTTCTTAGAACTAGAGTTCGCCGCATCAGCTTCTGCAGGCAAACCACGAAACTTCAGGGGCAGAGACGTGCCCTGAGCTGCAAGGCGACTGCAGACTTGACCCCTTCCACCTCAACTTTTTGCATCTCTTTTGCACCATCCCGCTGCTGCAGATCGTTGTCAGCGTATCCACGTCTATTCCGGGCTCCCTAGAGCCGATACAGGCGACTACTAAAGATTTGGCTGCTTCTCCAACCTGACTTTCCCTGCTCGCCGCCATCGCTGCCGCTTATTGGCCCGATAAACATGGACCATTTTTCAACCATGTTCATCCGAATTGACAACCATTGGGGGCTTTGAAATCCCCCATATAAATCGGGTTAATGTAGGGGTGTTTGACCCCATCTTAACTTTGAAGGAAGGGGCCATATAGATACTCGTGGAACATGGGGTGTATTTAACTAGATATGAAATTGGTTTGCAATGCATTTAGGGTGCACAACATTCTATACACTCCTGCAACTACAAAAAGATAAACATGGCTCAGGATATGGACATCATCTTCCTGATGGAAACATGGGAGCATGTTGGACATAGATTGTCGAACCCTCCAGGTCATATACACAACTCAGTGTTCAACGAATGTACAGGGAAACAAGGACATGGGGGCGTTGCCTGCTACTACCGTACTGCATTAGCATGGTCGATCTCCCTGTGCAAGATGGACCGGCACAACCGGTGCCTGTGGGTGCGCATACAACCTCGTGATGACACCCCTCTCTTTATGACGGCCTGCTATTTTCCACATGCCGAGAGTAATTTCTATGACATTCACCACGATGTGGACAGATTGGAGCCTTATGTTGATCTATACGATGACGTACGACAGTATCAATGGATGGCGAAAGTCTTGCTACTTGAGGACTTCATTGCCCGCACAGGGACGGAACCGGTGGCCAGGTTTGACCCGCTTGCCGAGGATGCCCTACAGCTAAAACCGACAGAGGCGGCTTTTTCAAGGGCATCAGAGGACACCCATGTCATGCGATACGGTAGGCAGTTGCTCTTGCTCTGCAGCATTTTTGACTTCTTAATCTGCAATGGACTGGCACAGTGGCCATCCTCCAGTCGATATACTTATCGACAGGAGAACCTGGGGGCCGGCCACAGTGTGGTCGATTATGTGCTCATGGAAGAACAACATTTGCACTTTATTATGCATTTCGACATTGGCACAGCAAGAGGAAGTGGACTCCGACCACCAGCTCCTTCTTCTGAGGGTACCGTACAGGTCGCCCATGCAACCGTCCTACTGCGGCTTCCCACACTGCAGCAGCAGACCGCCCGCTTGACTCAAATCCCCATAGCAGCCGCAGACACGTGCTTTGGGAGGGGCCGTTCACACAGGCAAATCAGGACCTCCACCTTCTCTCGTAAACGCTGTTTGATGAGGAATGTCGCGAATTGAAACGCCAGCTCCGCCGGGTCACTGACCCATTGAGCGCCCTGAGCGCCCCCAGGCCATCGTTCAGTACCGTAGATTCCTCAAGAGCAAGAAGGCTACATATCTTGTGGAGCACCAGTGCTAAATGCTTTGCCTTCTGGAACGCCACCCCAGGAGATTTTGGAGAGAGGTGCTAAGGAAGGCACGAAAGTCCGTGGAAGGCATTACACAGAGCAATGGGTCCAGTACCTGCAACAGTTGTATGATCCTTTGGGGAGATAGGCGCTAGTGCCCTTACAGACGGGGTTGCCACTAACCATAACAGTGGACGACGTAATCTTGGGCCTCCAGTGTCTCGCCAATCGGAAGGCAGCAGATTTGGATGGCATGCAAAACTCCTCAAATGGGTCGGGCCTCCAATGGTGCCTGTGCTGAAAGCAATGTTAATAGAGCACTATAGGAAGGGCTTGCTAGTGGACTTGCAGCAGGGTTGTCCCCATATACAATGCCGGGGACATGAACTGTTGGACTATTTATCGCACTATAATGGTCATATTGTGCAGCGGGTAACCATATGGGCAGAGAACTCAAAGGTCTATGCTCTCACCCAGGCAGGCTTCCACCCTGGCCATTCCACCATTGACCATCTATTCACCATGAGAGCCATCATCGAGGATAGCGGGAACCATCGACAAGACCTCTACTGTTGTTTCATGGACTTCGCCAAAGCTTTTGACGCAGTGCCTCGGGACATGTTGTGGAGCAGACTGCAGCAGCTTAGGACACCTCTAGACTTGCATAATGCAATACACAGGTTGTATGAGGCATACTCCAGACGCCTGGCGCCGTCAGAACAACAGTATTGGAGTACGCCAGGGTTGCCCCCTTTTGCCTACACTTTTTAGCCTCTACATTGACCAGTTGGAACAGTGGATGACCGAACATGGGGGGATGGGCATCCCGCCAGTACACCACATTCTTGTAGTGATTGTCAGATAATTGATCTATGCTGATGATGTTGACCTCTTGGCACACACCTCAGAAGACATGCAACGACATCTGGATGCTCTTGCCACTTTCTGCCAGTATACTAGCATGCGAGTCAACTTGGCTAGGACTAAGATCCTGGTTTTATCATCCTCTCGTCATCGAAGACCACCCTCCTTCACATACAATGGGCAAACTGTAGAAGTAACTCCCACGTGCAAGTATTTGGGAATTGGGCTCTCCAGTACCATGCATTGGGATAGCTGCATCCGACTACCGGTCGCAGCAGGCTTGAAGGCCTTACACGCCATGCAGAACAGTAGTCACCAGATGGAGTTGTATGCATGGGATCATAGTCACGCTTGTTCAGAGCTTTGGTCGAGCCAGTTCTCTTGTACGGGGTGGAAGTTTGGGGCCCGATCATATCCGCCACCACATGGGGTGACCTTGAACAAGTACAGGAGGCTTTCTTGGCACGTGTGCTCGGGGTGAAGTCCACAGTGCCGTATCAGATACTGCTCCAGGAAACAGGTTTCCTCCCGCTTCAGAGAGTAGCCATGTGCTACCACCTCCTGTACTTTTAGAAGGTAGTTCGCATGAAGGATGACCGATTACCTAAGGTGGCTTTGGCAGTCGCGATAGGCCCGACGTCTTAAAGCCTGCTAGAAGGACAAACAGGCACAGTGGCTGTCCCAGTGGTATGTTCAGGCACACAGGTGCGGACCGGTCCCAGAAAGAAGGAGCAAGAGGAATTGAAAACTTACTTGGACACTTGTTTTCTTAGCAAGCTCTGGCACGCCGAGGCTCTGACACAGGTCAAGCTGGCACACTACAGACAGTAGGTGAATCCCGCACTCATGTGGGGACCACAATAGTACCTGCGCGCCCCACTGTCCATGGAGGCTCATAGCCTCCATTTTCATAGGTGGGTATTGCCTCCATATTGAGACAGGGCGATGGGCAAGGGAAGCACGAGAGGACAAGAGTTGCCAGTGCTGTCGCCAAGGGGTCATTGAAGACGAGCATCATGCTCCTCATATGAACAGAGTAGGGTGCGGTATCTGCGATTGGTAGTGCCAAACCAGCCACTGCATCTCTTGTTGAGCACCGATGCGGAGGGAACTCTTGGGTCATATCTTCAAAAAGTCATGGACGAGAGGCATCGACTCTGCCCTTCTGGGTTGTGATGGCCTCTTCATGTACAGTATACCAGCAAGTTCATTATTAATAAGGTTTTTCTCTCGAAAACCCTTCGGGGCGAGGGTTTTTTTTTCATCCTGATTGTAATGCATTTGTTGTTCTCTTCGTATTAGATCCCATAGGCTAATTGGCATCCGTGGACGATAAAAATGTTATATAGTCAATCAATTCTAGTGATGGGCTCAATACGGCAAAACACTCTTACAATGGCATTGCGATGTTCCACACACCTTTACGTTGTCCCAATTGTATAGATATAGAAAATTTCTCTCTCCTGCTAACTCGAACATGAAGATGTCATTTGCCCATTCCTGCTATGGGACGACCTATACTGTGGAGATATAAAAAGACAAAATCATGGCAATGGTGTTGGCTAGCATAGAATAATGGCTAGGCTTGTCCACTCCATGTGGCCCTCCTGTATGTTTTGCAGATATAATAGTGTTAATAATGAGGCCTTTCAGAGATGTGATCTCAAGGGATCACTTCAGAGTTACATCTCCCTTGGTCCGACGAGGTGGGAATAAGAACACAGCAATAGAAAGGAACTCCTAGGTAAGTAGAGGATTGTGACACATCATAACTTAACCCCACTACCAAGAGATGTCGAACCCATATCCTGCCCTCGCAGTGGAGGACTAGTAGGTCTTAGTTCACTATGGGAGCTCAGTATACACCATACACCAGGGGTCCCCGGCCATAGTTCTGACGTCAACCTTGTTCAATCACAGAACACCCACAGCCACGGTTATGCACATGATGGATCTAAAGGATTTACGGAATTCTAATCATAGAAGCATATTATTATTATTAATAATGGCATCTCTCCCTTAAGGTGTATATAATAATTCATTAATTTAGTAACTTGAAACTTAAGTTGTATAAATGAAAGAATCTTAATTTGACCTATCCCATACCTCTATTATGTTTATTCATAATAATTAAGGTTCCTACATAGGAGGCGTGTTTGAACAAATATCTTCTAATATGTAAGGCAGATATGTGGTACACTGTATCATGTATATCCTACTTAAGCGAGTTGTCTACTTAGATATGGCACTCATGGAGATTAGCTCGTCTTTCTCCATGTGGTTGAGGAATGACGGGAGATGCTCCCTTCTGGCTGAGGATGATGTTACCCTGGTTTCGGTGATCCCGGAGGTGGAAATTCCGTCCTCCGGTATCACCACCATTTTTGGACGGAGTCCGTTGAGGGCCCCCCGTTCTGCCATACTGACACATGTCAGGTGGCCTGCTTCAATCCAGGCCGTCGAGTCTCGCATCGCATCCCAGCCGTCCGTTGGTGATCTCGACCTCTGGAATTACGTTCCCATCCCTTGCGATCTTTGCCTAGGTCGAGGCGCTGGGCGCGGGTTTTGTTCCACAGGTTAGCAGCGATGCTCTTGTATGGTTTGTCCGAGTTTCTTTTGTCATTCTCCGATTATAACTATTTTGCAGCAAAAAAAAATTGATCCATGGCAATACGGAGAACAGGGCAAATCTGTTTTCAGCGGCTATGGAGATTTAGGGCAGATTTTTTGGCACTGCTATGGAGATTTAGGGCGGATTTTTTAGCATTGCAAAGAAGGAAGGAAGCTTCAGTGGATGGCTGCAAAGGGTTCGAAGAACAGGGGAGTTCAGCGATGTGAAAATAAAAGTAGAAGACGAAGATTTTCTTCTTCATATGTTGCCCCTTCATATGATGCCAAGAACGTCGTTCCTGCGCCCAGCCTGCTGCCTACCCAGAGCAGAGTGAATAGAATTTTGCTACAAAATCTGCTGCCTTAGCGCGATGGCCTTCTGTGTGCAAAAACTAGCAACTTTTAGTGGAGTAAACTCTCGCGACCCATTTCCTCCTAACCTTTGCTTCCCTCTGGTCGCGATCCCTCTGCTCCCTTTTCTCTTCTCTCTAGCTTGTTTTTTCTTCTTTTATCGATGGCTTCTCAGGTGAACGTGAAGATCAAACAGAGAAAAATGCTATGGGGGAAGTCAAGAACTCCATTTGCGAATGTCCAGTGCCTCTGGACCCTATATCTATTTTTTATGCCATAATTATCTGTCCGCAGACCCCACAGCCATCCTCCTAACAGTTTAAATGATCAAATATTTTTCCATTCTGTAACAAATCAATCTTGTGGGCTATCCTGCATTTAGGAAAATGGCAGATCCCCATTTTTGGTATTTTTAGCAGATGAGCCAGTGGTGGGGGATGCAGAGAGGTCATGTTGATTACAATTTGGATTTTTATTCTGAGCTTTCTCTTGCAGATGCCTCCAAGAACTACTCTGATGATCAAAAACATCCCAAACAGGTAAAGAAAAAAAAAATCCCTATCATATATCCCCTTAAACATTCAAAAACTTTTGAAAACCATTGAAAACCATTTGAAAACCATTGAAAAAAAAACAAGTGATTCCCTTAACCATTGGAAAAACAAAAACAGGTGATCCCAGAGGATGGCATCGTCAACCCTTATGAGCCAGGGCATGGTGATCCCGGAGGGCGGAATCTCCGGAAGGCTGATAACTTCCCCGTTATCAGCCGGGGCATGGTGATCCCGGAGGAGGGGATCTCCCGTCACTTTTTATGGTGATATCGGAGGACGGGAGGCTGGCGGACGGCCAGGATGAGCCGAAACCACGGACGGCCGCGATTCGTGCAGGCATACTGACATGTGTACGGAATCCATCCAGAAATGGTGGTGATACTGGAGGACGGAATTTCCACCTCCGGGATCACCGAAACCAGGGTAACATTATCCTCACCCAAATTCTTGGGTGGCTGCACCAATGGCTGGATCAATTCTCCATCCTCCTGTCCTCGAGCTAGCCATTTAGGGTTTCGCCCCCATTAAACTCCTTGTGTTTACCTCTAATATGTGGACACATATCTTCTGGGATGTGTTTTCCCGTACTTACGTTTTCCTTATAGGATAATATATATTGAAATTAATATATCTTTGATGTATTTTCCCATATTTACCTTATCATCAAACTGACTCCCCACCATGATATACTATTACTAAGGGTAAGGTGTATGATTCACCGGTTTGTAGCTCCTGTCTAACGCCGGTCGCTACCGGCCGAACTGGGAATCACGTCCCAATTGTCTTACCCTTGTACAACCATATGGCATATTTACAACACCCCTTCCATGATCTAAAACAACCAATTGGCATATGTATCTAAAACAACCATTTGGCATCGAAGAATATACTCAGCATAATAATCTTAAAAAGGCTAGAGCTGCGAATCACAGCCCAGCAATTAGCTCTCCTATATAAATCTTTCTAAATCACAAACTTCTCACGCTTTCGGTGTAGAGGCAGATCGTTCAATACCCGGGGTGCTTTTGAATCCACTTTGCAGCCACCGTATCTCTTGAATTAGAAGCAAAAAGGGAGTACTCAGCCGAATTGTTGTCTTACTGTGCCTGACAAAAAAATCAAAGACCCTCCTAATGGAAAAGAAAAACCTTCGATTTTTTGCCAGACACAGGAAGTCAGCAATTCATCTGTTAAGGTGAAGGCCAGGGATTTTTTTAGAACAGAATGGTTTTTGCGTCCCTGGGTTACTGAAGAAGCCACCATTTCCCGTTGTACCGAGACCTCTGAATTTGGGAACATAGATGCTGGTACATCTGAGACCCTCAGCTTCAAGGTGAGGATTTGGTTTTATTGTTAGATCTTAGGATTAATTCAAGCACACAAATCAGTGCAATTCCTTCTATTATCTCCATCAATTATACAGTAATTCAATCTGTCACAAGCTACAAATTAGTCTGCCACTGAATTCAGCACTTACAATTCAAAGAGGAACTTAACACAGGCTGTATAATAGGCTATATAATGTTCCTACATTTATGAATTCCGGTTCTAGCACAGGAATTGTTTTAGGCATTGAATTTCCAAGAGATGAGTGGAAGTTTATTCTTTGGGTATCAAAGAGTATTATAATGCTGCATATGTGGGGGTTGGGTTTTTTCTAAACTCTAGCTTGAGAGCTTTGATGTCACTTTCACCATGGTAGCTACAAAATCGTTATCAAGGGCCTTGGTGTTGAATAGATGTGATAGGTTGGGGTAGGCAACCATATTGTGCTACTATAATAAGCCCTCCTATTTCATCAACATTATCTTTCAGCATGGTATTAGGTTGTCCCCTGGCCGATTATGTTGTCTAATGTGTTTAGAACAACCCCTTATGTCATGTTTGACCCTGGCTCGTCTATAGCTAGACCTTACACAGACATAAGGGTCTACTCTAGCCCATTATGCCTCCCATCATAAACCTTGATGCAACTTCTACCTACCATAACATGCTTCCTATGTACTAACAAACACGTGTCTCGATAATTTATTGATTATGTTTGTCAATGTTAAAAGCTATGCCAATGTATTATACCAATATCATAGACTTTTAGATTGCATGCACAATAATAGAATAGAGTTTTTATCGTCCATGGAGATCAATTGGCCTATGGGACCCAAACAAAGAGAGCAAGCGTATTACTGTCAGGATTAAAAAACCCCGCCCCAAAGGGTTGAGGGAAAAACCTTAGCAGTAATAAGTATACTGGTATACTATACAATAGTGTAGCACAATTCAATACTGCATCGGAGGACACAGCTGAGTCCGTGTATTTGTAACCATGACCTCTTGAAAGCATGGTCCCAGCAGGCCCATGGAGGTCGTGTTCAAGAGCACATGCAATGACAGGTCAGGCATAACTAACTGAAAACACAGTTCTCGGATATGATCAAATGCCGGGCATGTCTGAGCGCATGACATTCATCCTCAATGGCACGCTATTGGCAACACTAACAGATTCTGTCCTTGTGTGCCTCCAGAGTCCATCGGTCGATCTTAATGCAGAGACTATATACACCTGTGCAAATGGAAGCTGTCAGTTTGCATTTCTACATGGGTAAATGGGTAAATATTGTTGTGGGCCTCGTGTGAGCATGGGATTGACTTGCCGATAGTGTGGCAACTTGACATGTGTCAGAACATCTGCATCCCAGAGCTTGCTAAGAAAGCAAGCATCAAGGTACTGCCTCAATTGATCGTGATCCTTCTCCGTTCATATCCGCACGCATCTGCGTGACATTCTATCGAGATAACCACTGAGATTCCTTGTCTTCCAATAGGCTTTGAGGTGTTGTGGGCCCATTGCTACATCCAAAGCAAAATTGGGCAAACGAGCATCAACCATATCAACCACCTTCTGGAAGTACATGATATGACGGTCCAGTGTTGCCCTCTATAGGGGTAAGAAACCCATCTCCTGCAATAGGATCTAATATGGAATTGCGGACTTTACCCTAAGTGCTCGTGCCAAGAAGGCATTTTGTACCTATTCCAGGTTATTTAGGTAGCTAGGAATATCACCGGACCCCACACCTTCACCCTGCATAAGAGAATATGCTCGATTAGGTCCTGAACATGTGTGCTTTGTGACCCCATGCATACGGTTTTGTCTTGTGACTGTTGTTTTGCATGGCATACAATATTGTCCACATGTTGTTATTCTGCAAGACAGAGCTATTTCCACATGTTGTTCCTGGTAAGTGAAAGAGTGATGGTTAGAGGTATGCAACAAGACCTAGAGATCGTTATATAACTGCAGAATAAGATATTGTGGATATGGCAGAAAATGTTAACAACAACAATTGGTCGTCTAGCTTGCCATTTTTTATTTTTTACTTTTTCATTTTTGAAGGACAAAAAAAAAACACTATTAAACAAAGGGAAACATTACAAGATGCACAAATCTCATCTAGCAGTGTTTTTTAGGACATGGTCTAGTGGCAAGACCTTAAACCACCACACCACAGGTCACGGGTTCAAACTTGGCCAATATTGGTCTAGTAGTTGGGACCTTGTGTTCAAGTATGATCAATTGGTCCTGTGGTAGAGACCTTAAACCTGTCATATGTAATTGATAATCACATGCAAAGCAACTCCTAGCATAGAATCGGTCACGTGTTCAAGTACGATCAATTGGTCCTGTGGTAGAGACCTTATACCTGTCATATGTAATGGATAATCACATGCAAAGCAACTCCTAGCATAGAATCGGTCACGTGTTCAAGTACGATCAATTGGTCCTGTGGTAGAGACCTTATACAACCTGTCATATGTAATGGATAATCACATGCAAAGTAGCTCCTAGCATAGAATCAGAATGATCAATTGGTCCTGTGGTAGAGACCTTAAACCTGTCATATGTAATAGATAATCACATGCAAAGCAACTCCTAGCATAGAATCGGTCACGTGTTCAAGTACGATCAATTGGTCCTGTGGTAGTGACCTTATACAACCTGTCACATGTAATGGATAATCACATGCAAAGCAGCTCCTAGCATAGAATCAGAATGATCGCGCCTAGGAGTGCATTGACTTCCATGTGATCTGTAGAATAAAGTAAAGTGGAATGTAATCATGATGTGATGATGAATAGACTGACGTCCTTTATTAAAAAAAACACACACATCTCATCTAGTTGTGTAAGCACAAGAAAATGCTTATAATTTACATCTATGTATTTTGAGTTGTCCAAAGACCAATCTAATCTTTTTTCAATGTCCTACCTTAGAGAAGGATTTTGACAAAGACTTATAAAATACCAAGGTTTCTTATTGTTAGCTAGGGAAAAAATAGTGAACTTGAAAGCAATGTGTGAACGTAATAAATTGGACATGTCATGTTCACATGCAATTCCCACATGAGCATTGTTGAGATATAATCTTCAATAAACTTAAGTGTAAGGACATAGAAGAGAACCCCCTAGAATATGGGATGAATAAATCTGTTGCTTTTAAAGCTTGGTACATCTAGTGCTCTATTGCTATAAAAATTATTCTAGGTACTTTGGAACTTTATTAAAACAATAGCCATGTTACTAATTGTTGCCTTAGTATTGAGTCCACTATAGTTGCAAATCTTCTTAAAAGACTTTACTTTGATTCACTTGAAACATTATCTCATTAGGATTTCCTAGAAAACAAAGTACATACCAGAAGAAAATATTAAAATTGCAACAAAA
Organism: Isoetes engelmannii; assembly: GCA_011763485.2. Lineage (NCBI taxonomy): Eukaryota > Viridiplantae > Streptophyta > Lycopodiopsida > Isoetales > Isoetaceae > Isoetes > Isoetes engelmannii. Next base: position 15,601 of record JAANSK020239961.1, read on the forward strand.
AAAAGTTTACTGAAAGTTACCAATATGTACCTCAATACCTCAATTTGTAGCTGAATGGATATTGGAAATCTAAAAATAACTGGGACCATCTTTGAAGATGCAAAAGAATACATAAAAGAATGGACTGCTTGTGGACACCATATCTTTTAAAATGACCTTGCTTGGAGATTCAAATATTTCACTAAACTTTTGAGAACATAGTGTAGGCAAAAATGTTTTTACCTTGTCCAAAATCAAAGCTCGACTACACTGCTGCCCTCAGATAAAAATAAAGAAATAGAAACCTTAGATGAAATTATTAGTGAAGAAGATCAATATGAATTGGTCGTCTTGATGGCCTTGACTCATGCACAACAAATGCAACAACTACAATGGCTATGGAATGCTGCATTTGATTCTGAGAAGCAGCGATCTTAGAATGGCTTGGGAAATAAATTGGAGCAGAAAGCCCCTTACAACGGCAACAGACAAGCTATGGCACCAGCTTTGGACAAAGAAGGTGACCTGAGAGGCGAAATAGAGGAAAACAAAGAAGGCGAAGATTGGGACAAAGGTCAAACATGAATTTACACATTGCTCAATGAAGACCCATCATAGTCACCGGAATCTGGACCATCATATGCGAAAGAATCAGAACCAAATTTTATAAATTGTTCCAGAGTTTTTTGATATTTCCGGGGCTGGCAAGGAAGTTCGCCATTTGGCGGGACTTCCTGGGAATTGTGAATGATGACGGGCACTTTGTTCAGTCATAGTTGAGGAGATGATGGAGTGGTGGGGTATCGCTGTCGCTTCGGGGCAGTTCACCTTCCTCCTCACTCACCTTGTATCATTACTATTCTTTTAATTTAATGCGATAAAGTTCTTCAAAAAAAAAGAAACAGAACCAAATTTGTTAGAAGATGAAGGATTTGTAGATGAGCAATAGGGATGCTACTCATTTCTTTGTAACATGGCAATATAGATACATACAACAGAGGGTAGGCAAGCCTACTAAGAATTAAAATAACATAAAACCTTCATATCAAACTTCAATTTTATCAAAATATTTGATTCTGATGTCAATCAAAATGGTATGTCAAGGTAGGAGTTTTAAAAAACCATTATACAACATTTTGGCCTACTTATAGGGCACCCTCCATCTTGAGGCTAAGGGTGGTCTCCCACTCACAATTAAATGAGGTCAACTTAATCAGTTGGTATCTCTCAACTTAACGGAAAATAGGTTGTGCTTTCCCATTAAAGTCATTTACTTAAGGCTAACTTAAAGGATTGTGAAGATATGCATTCACATTATACCAGTTAAAAACCGCTTACAATGACCTTGCGCTTCATACTAGCAGTTAAGAGGTATTGTTAGGTTAAAGATAAATGTGTTCATTTTTCTTTGGTTAAAAGATAGGATAGAGTTATATAGGATTTGACTTTTTAGTCACAATACTATTTTTATGAATTGCTTGACTACCTAGTCAAGTGATTGACTCTTTCTAGCCAATTCTAGCTAATTCTCTCTCTATTGGTCAAGTATTACTTGACTAATCAACTCTCTATTCGTCAAGTTCTACTTGACTAGTCAATCACGCATAAAGTTCTTGAAATTTAACGATAATGCTTTTTATTCAATCTATCGAACTATAAAACACTTGGTCAACTAGGTGGCCTCCTTGTCAAAGTTACTGTTTAAGGGTTTAACCTAACCCAAACCATTTTCAACTCACAGTTAGGTTAGGTTAATGCTTAACCAAAAAGTTAGAAGTTAGGTGGACCATGCTTAGGTTGTTTAACTTTTGCACTAGTTTGCTAACTATTTTCTTAATCATTTTAAAAAAAGAACTTTTAACTTCTTTTTCAATGTGAAGGATGGTCCGTTAAATTAATGAATAGTTAAAAACTAACTGGATAACTTAATTGATATTAATTTTAGGGTCAACGGAAAAGCAAGTTCTAGTTATTTGCCATATTTAACTTAACGATAAGTGGAAAACGACATAGTTTCATGGTTAGCATGAAATTCCATTGAAAGTGGACCACTTGCAAATATTTAATAAATGCTAAAGCCATTGCGAAAATGATATGTAGTACGAGAAAGGGATAGCAGCAGCGTTGGGCAAACTTTTTAGGTCCCATCGGAAAATTCTTTATGGTTATTTTGGTCGATCGAATATCTTGCTTTTAGAGCCGGAAGTTTGCGTTTTCTTATCAGAAACCCATAAGGAAACTTGTCGGAAAATTTCCTGCAACTCACTAACTTAACCGGAAAATTTACAATTTTAACCGGTTGGCTGCTAGCGTTCCCCGGACTTTGCCCAACACTGGATAGCAGACGATTTAATGGTCTCTCGTACAAGCTTATTTCACTTCTAGTTAGGGGGAAAGGAGGGGGGGGGGGTTGGATATATGCGTGTCCACATCTAAACTCTAAACTAATGGTTAACCACTCCACGTGATGGAGAAAGAGGAGGATGGGGAAATCTCTATGTCCACATCTAAACTGATGGCTAACAACTCGACCAACCAAACACCCGGGAATATATATAGAAAAAAAGTAGGTTGCAACTCCATTCCTGCAGGTGATTAGCTCCATGCATTGCACGCCAAGGAGAAAAAAGCGACCCTATTTCTATTTTAAGAACACATATTTTAACATTTGCATAATGTACCTTCCACGAATAAAAGGTTGAAGAGATGCACTTCTAACATTCATTGGACGTATTACAAGAGAAAGAGGCAAGGATTCAATTTTAAACCATTGGTCCATGAACACACAACACCATAGCAGTTGTTGCTATACTTTACAACCATTGCATGAGCTATTGAACATGACGTTCGTGGGCTTGCTGGGCTCATATCTTCAAGAGGTGATGGATACACGGACTCAACTGTGTCCGCCGGTGCGGTATTGAATGACACTATATTATTGTACAGTATACCAGCAAACTTATTACTGCCAAGGTTTTTCCCTCGAAACCCTTCGGGGCGGGGTTTTTTAATCCTGACAATGATTGGCGTGCTGCTGTCTTTGTTTAGGTCCCATAGGACAATTGGTCTCCGTGGACGATAAAAAATCTATTATATTCTATTCTTGTAGCAATTTGATATTTTTTACAAAAGTAATTTGATTTTAATCATAAATAAAGAGTATAAGGTTTTATACTTATGGGAGGTTAAAAAGAATACTTATATATAGATGGAATGATGATTCCTTTATACTAATTGCCCATGAACCACCATGGCAATCCTACCATTAGAACTAAACAATAAGCTATCACAAAAAGAGTTGCAACCAAATGGCTATACATGCTTTCTACTAAGTAACATAAGATAGAGCCCACTAACACGGTATGAGAACAATATGATGTCATATCTATTTATGAAAATGTCAAGGATTGCCATTTGTAGTTTGTTTTATGAAGAGGTTTTCACACTTTGACAAATAACGCATTTTGTTAATCCAAATGTGGAGCATGTTTTGGGGCAAGAACTACAGAAGCAAAGCATTTTACAATGTAATCCCATCGATTCGAGCCATCGGATTGAGATTCTAGACTGGGCGAGCATGCATGTCCCGCATGCATGTATTTTCTGGTCGGGATATCACTATTTAAGGCGAAGCTCTTCATTAACATCTCATCGGCGCTTCCTCTTCTCTCTCAGCAGTACCATATTCTCTACTCTTTGAAACCATGCAAGGGAAAGGCTTCTCCATACTTGGATTGACCAATTTGGCATTTCTTTCCATGCTGTGGCATGTTCCTTCCCGGCCTTGCCTGTTCTTTGGCCATAATCCTTTGACGTTCATCCTCGATCCCATTTTGATTATTGAAGTTCTCTTCTATTCGGGAGTTTTTGTCGTTTTCATACGAGCCCAATTTTAGAAGCTCATCGATCCGAGCCATCAGCTCTACCACTTTGCATGTCATTCACGTATGAGGGCATGTTCGTGCCTACTAGCTCTACCACTTTGCATGTCAAGAACGATGCAATGCAAGACACACTCAACGCTTGCGAGACAATCTGAAATACATCACACTTAAGTTCCATAAGAAACAAGGATTATGCAAGATTGTTGGAGATTATGGAGAAAGACCAACATGCAAGTGGTTGTAGGCATTTATATAAACTAATGAACATATTAATGTGACGTCGATAAATAACTCTCACCTTGATATGTGACACTAAATTCGTTGCGACAAATCATGAGATTGTGAATCATATTAGTTAATTGATGCTTGTAGGCAACAATGAATGAAAACAAAGAGGTGATATTAAAATAGTTGCAAAGGATTTTATGAGATTGTGAACAGATATTAGAGATAGAGACAAAAAGACATTAGAACACTATTAATGCTCAGTGAGAGACATGATAAAACTTCTAAGAGAAATAATGGTGGGTTAAGATCATTTGATAAAGAATTCCAGGTCCATGCATCTCAAGTGAAAAGAATAGAATAGAATAAGATAATTTATCGTCCACAGAGACCAATTTGTATTTGACACATGATCTGAAGAATTTATTTCCATTGATGTGAAGGAATGACAAGAGGAGGAGAGTAGGTGATGATACTGCCTAGATTGGCGTTCTGTGAAACATGTACTATACAAGATGTTGCATGATGAATCAAATCACTCATCTCCTTCAGAAAAATACTCAGTGATAAGCAGATTTGATGGCAAAGAGGAAAGAAGGGGGAATTTCTTTACAAGTAAATAAGCAGGGGACCTTTGTTAGATCCACTACAGAGAGGAGAAAGAATAGAATAGAAAGAAATTTTAGGGACCTCGAAATTTTGGCCCAGATCAACGTGTTTTTACAATCCGAAACCTTCTGTCGATTTTTGGTGGGTGATGCTAAGGCTCAAAAACTGATAAATGCATATCGGAAACCATATAGTGCTCCTATAGTGCTTGGCTTTTCAGAAGAAGGGCTGCAAATGTAACCCCAGGTCCCATGGCCACACAAATTCCCCATTTAGACCCTTCTCCGGTGGTGGAATGTTTTCCTTCCTCAGACCTCCGAACTACGTTCTCCAGCACAAACAAGCACGACGGACCTCCCAAATTTCCACATTCGCCCAGTATTTCGCTCGAAGCTTTCATCTTCTCATCCGCCAAATTCAAGGTATCCTTCACCTTTTGTAGCACAGGTCTTCCTGCAGTGTGAATCGCCCAAAATAGGTCGTTGTACTCCGGCGCTGGCTGATCTTCGCAGGTATCTAGAGCTTTAGTGACGAATTCTTCAATGTGTTCTCCGATTAGGGCAGGCAGAATCCGACCTACGATTCCTGTGATACCTATTTCTCGGAGGCGGACTTCTACAGCCTCCTCTGTTCCGGCAAGTACGTTTTCCCCTGCCCAGTGGATCTCAAATAGGGTTTTTTCTTCAGGAGTCGGATCTGCGCCTACTATCACAGCGGCCGCGCCATCTCCGAATATGGCTTCTTGGACCAACAGATGCGGCATGTGCTCGTCCGGCGGATGAACCCACAAGGTAGTGTCTTCGCATGCTACCACCAAAACCCTAGCCCCTTTGTTATTTTCTGCTACATCTTTGGCCATTCTCATTGCAGACTGTGACGAAAAACATGCATGTATGTAGAACATTATCCTCTTCACGCTGTTGCTCAAGCCTAACATCTTTGTTAAGTAATAATCTGGCCCTGGCATTGAAAACATGGACTGTGTTGCAAATATTACATGTGTAATCTTCGATCTGTCTTGACCCCATTGCCTTATTGCCTTCTCTGCTGCATTTTTTGCTAACTCTGGCAGATCCTTTTTTGTCAGAGCCATTTTATCTGCTAGTTTACCTTCTGTTAGGCTCCTAAAACTTGGATTCTGCTCCCATCCTTCTTTTGTTAGACAGAAGTGCCTTTTGTTTATTGATGACCCGTCGCCTGCAAGAATTAGTTACCAGGTGAGTTTTTTGCTCGTTTGTAGAATTTAGATACCATACAACTAAATGATTTACAGTCACCATTCACCAACATGGTATTTTTAAAATCACTTGTGCAGGAAGGAGTCAGTGCTAGAAAGCTGTACTGTATGGCATACTTCCAAGAAACTTTTCAGATACCTTTCTCTGTCTGGCAGTGATTAAAAATGCTTAAAATTTAACATGGTTCGGACAGTTAACATGGTTAGAGCGCTAATGGTGGATGCATCATTTACAGGATTGAATACTAATCAGTTCATTACAAACCAATGGATTTCTCAGTAGACAGATTAATGCTTGAGCAAGCAGCTAAGACAACCCAGTACAGAAACAGGGCAAATCAAAGTGCAGAGCAAGACCATCAATCAAACACTCAGTCTGAGAAAGCAGTGGATTAAATGCATAGTTTTCTTCCATTCAAACAGGGAGCTCCAGAATGAATGCATCAGAAGCAGAATTGGGACTTACACATTCTTTTGAACTTGTTCTTGAGATCAATCTTGTCATTTGCGCCGCTAACATCGAAGAAGTAATCCGGATACGACTTCTGCTCGATGAAGAAGGGCGGCACAGCGGTAGCGATTGAAAGAATGCAAGCAGGGCCTTCTGGTTTCTCCATCTCTGCAGACATATTGATCTTCTCAAGGATGAAGAAGCTGGAAGTGTTCAAGTGTAGAAGAGGTCCTCTGTAATACTTTCTGAAAGGTATGATAAATTCACTCTTATAGGAACTGATGTGTATACGTGTTATTGTCAAACTACTACAGAAAGAAGCTGCAGGGAAGAACACCTCGGATTTAAATTACTCTATTCTTTGTTTATTCTTTGTTTTTTTTTCTTTCCTAGATCTCACTATAAGGTCCCTACATCTGGAACCAAATTATATTCCTTAAGGCTAGGACTGTAAAAATCCCATGCTGAGCTGTGTGGCTGTTAACCGTTCATATTTTGACCAGCTACCAGTCTTCTCTATACCTGGCACCAACCCTTCTTATTCCATTTTTACTATGCCATGCTCTACATTTAAGCCAACAACTTTTCGCATTATCTTAGGGAAATATATGTCAAGACGCCTTCCTAGACTGTTGATTTCAGCATTGTTTTCCAATAATTGGAATTGGTCATTACCCACGTGCTCCTCTTACGTATTCATAGTTGTTAGAATGCTCCAATCTACTATTTCTCAAGGGTTTGCACATGGGTCGTTTGTTTGAAACGTGAGATTTTTTATTGTATTTCTTGCCGTTTTTGTGGGGCTGTGGGTTGTCGTGACATCTTTTTCTTTAGCTGACGGAAATATGGCCCTCGGCGGCACCAGCTCATATCGTCCTTGGATTGAATTTTTGATGGTAGTGGAATTAGTTAGTTCCATGTTTCCATCGTTATAAACACGTCCATCGTTTTAAACACGTTGCAACAGATGTGGCAAATTTATTATGTCCATCCTTTTTGACATCCACACCCAGACCTAGGAATGCCATAGATTGAGGAGTACAAGAATACGTAATGGTCTTGCCCAGCAAATTTCACCTTATTACAACCCATTCTTAAATCAAATAATTTGCTATGTATATATACGGAGGTCCTCCGTATATCTTCCGTATCTTTTTGGCATTGTGCATCGAAGAAAGGAACGCCGCCCTGCATTGGTGCAGATGTTGCAAAAGAACCCCCACAGATCCGGCCAGTTTCTGCTCATGTCTTGCGAATTAGTAGGCGAAATACTGGATCCGGCCATCAGATTGGCATTCAATGAACAGTTTTTTGGTGCGTATGATGAAGAATGTTTTGCGAATCTGGAGAAAACTTGTCTTGGCGAATGGGAGACGGCTTATAGAGCAAAATTGAAGAGGGATATTGCGGATTTGGGAAGAACAGATTTGCCATTGAGGAAGAGGAAGATTATTCTTTCGGCAAGGAGAAAACTTGTTCTGGCGAATGGGAGACGTTTTACAGAGCAAAATTGAAGAGGGATTTTGCAGATTTGGGAAGAACAGATCTGCCATTGAAGAAAAGGAAAATTAATATTCCACAGATGGGATTAAAAGCTCGGGATGTGGATTAACTGCAAAAATCTCTGCTGGGTTTTTTTGAAACAGGGTCTCCAAAACTCACGGCTCCATAGACTCTGCCTGGAAAATCGCACTCTTAATTTTTGCAAACTCTGCCTGGCAGATAGCGCTCTAGAACGAGGACATAGCACCGGGAGTTTCTGCAAGAGTATGAAGCAGATCTGGCGACGAAGCAGATTACTAAAACTTGTTGAATATGCTCAAAGAACCCTCTGCATACCTCTTTTTCCGGCGATGCTTCCTGCCTCCATAGCATGGCGATGCCTAGGTAATGACGATGCAAGAAAACGTTCCACCGAAACTGTGCCTCCGGAACTGCTCGATCGACTCCACCGAAACAGGGGAACTCTGAAACATTTCTTGGAAGGGGGAAATTAGCTGGACAAAACCCTTACGTAGGAAAATGTGCCAAAGGAGGCCCTTACGTGGGGCTCGGGCACTGGCTCGCCTTAAC
>JAANSK020239962.1:0-14097 GCA_011763485.2 Isoetes engelmannii
TCCGCAACCGTCGTGCATTGTTTCTTGCTTATCAAATCTACTTTGTGTAGCTAATCTGCAGGAACAGAGATTCTACCTTACAGTCACAACCAAGCTGAAGAAGTCCATCGTGCATATCCTGCTTGTGCTTTATTAGAATCTACTTTTAGCAAATCTGAAGGAACGTAGATTAGTCTTCCTGAAGAAGTACGATGAACTGGGAGGAGGATCGTCAAAGGAAGTGCCCAAACACCAAAATACTGTCTTGCCTTCAACTTCGAAACTGAAAGACAAATCCTGGCCTCGCTTTCCACACGAAATCCTCGCCTGAGTGAACGCCAAACCCTAAAACTTAAAAATGACCCAAACCGTCTGATCTCGGCCTAAAAAATCTGCGCCGTCCGATCTAGGGTTTGACCCACGGACAGACTTACGGTATAATATTATAATATAGGATTATGCCAAAGGATGTGAGACATTTGGAAAATGACAAATACTTAATTTAGCTATACCACTTTTCGGTGCCTATAATATATTTATCCTCCTTTAGAACTTCCTGAGGCACATGGTAATAGTTAGAGGACACCTCAAAACTCATAAGGGATTCCCAAACTACACTATATGTTCAAATAAGATTTGTCCCTGAAGCACATGTTGGAGGACTAGAGTAGTTATACGACACCTCAAACTTTGAAGATATTATGAGGCCATACAAGATAAGCAAATTGTACAAGTTGGATAAGGCAAAGGAACACTCCTTACTATATGTTCAAATAAGATAAACAAATTGTACAAGTCATTAACAAAAGAACACCCTTTTTAAAAGACTACCACCAACCAACAGGTTTTGACAAGTATTAAATTGTACAAGTATTAACAAAAGAACACCCCTTTTGAAAGACTGTCACCAACCAACAGGTTTTGACAGCTCATATATATACTAAAACTAAAATGAAGTTAGTAGAGGTATTGAGTACTACCCAAATTCATTGACAGTATGTGAAAGCTCACATATTGAAAAACAAGTCTCTATATAGAGGTATTCAACACTATCCAATTCCATGGATAAATTATCTTTATGTGAAGCGTGTAGGAATTCATATACAAGCAAATATTGCAGCTAAAATCGGTTGAAATTACAATTCTGGTGTATAATATAAGCTGATATAACTCGCACTAAGTTTTAAACATTTAGTGCATGTTTTTTTATATGGTGTTATTTTTTCTTTGGGGATTGTTTTTACAGGTTCAGAAGGCTGCAAGTGTTATTTCTTTGATGCATAGGTCTTGGGTGGTGCATGGGTTTAGATTTTGTGCATGATTGGGGATAATTTAGGATGGGTCGTTAGTTTGGCAAGTTATGTTTTGGTGCCTTGGGTTGGGTTTGTTTGCAAGTCTGAGTTTGTGTATTTTTGCGGTCATAGGACTAGTTTCTAATTAGGTTCTAGGTTTCGCTTTGGGCTTAGTTTGGTGATCTTTAGGGTCTCGATCTTGTTTTTTCGTCAGTTGGTCATACTTAACAGGTTAGGGTTCGCTTTTAGTTTGGGTTCCTTTTCGATTGTTGCCTGGTAGGTTGTTTGTAGGTTGCGTGCTTCCCCGTCTTGGCCTGTTTTGCTGGTTTGGGTGTTATTTCTAGATTGTTTCCTGTTTTGTTGTTGCCGATAGGGTGTTCATAGGTTGGATGGTTGGGCGTGCATTTGGTAGGAGAAGTCTGGGTCCTTTTATGTTTCGTTGAGGTTCTAGGTTGTATGGCTTGTGGCTTGGTTAGTTAGAATGCCGGGTTTGAATGATGGTTGGTGTGTCGTCATTCAGTCTCATATATTGTGAATTGTTGTTTCAGATTGCTCTCTATTTTCCTCCCGCATTCCACATCTTGGCATCGATCCTGTACACGTTGACTCTGTGGCACTTGTGTTCTGATCCGCCTCCTCTCTGTGTTACCTTTTTGGCAATCCTTTTGCTCCTCCTAGTAAGTGTTAAGTTGGATCCAATTCATCTATTGGTTACCTTGTCTCAATGAACCTCCCTCTAACCCCTTTTTTGCTCCAAATCATTCCTCGTTGTCTTCCCAACTCGAGTTTGCCTGTCCCGCCATTATCCCTACACACTGGCGCTGCCTCCGTTGTGCCGTCCCGCCCTTTCTTTTACTCACCCTTGGGGGTGATCCCTAAAGGGCAAGGCAAGTGGCGCCTGATTTTGGATTTACGCGTCCTGAACTCATTCCTATATGTTCCTTCTTTCCGCTATGAGTCCCTGGAACTCCTCTCTCACCTTTGCCAACCTGACGACTTTCTCTTTACGATAGACCTCAAGTCCGGCTATCATCATGTCTTTATCTGGCCCGCCCACCGATCCTTTTTGGGTTTTGCATTTGATGGCCAGTTTTTTACCTTTAATGTGCTTCCATTTGGTCTCGCCTCTGCCCCCCTTTGTGTTTACCAAACGTACTCGACAGTTAGTCTGCATGTGGCACGACCTGGGTATTCATTGTTTCCCATATGTTGACGATATTTTATTTCTATGCCATGCCCTCCCTGAGTCGCTTCAAGTCTAGGTCACTTCAGATTTACAGAGAGCAGGTTTCCTTCTCGCTTGAAAGAAGTGTCGGCTTCGCATTTTCCATCACACCATTTTCTTAGGTTTTAGAGTTGATTCCCATGAGGGTTTGTTCCGCATGTCGGTTGCTAAGAAATCACGCGTTTTATCCCTGTGCTCTAGCTCGCCCTCGGCCCCAGTTGTCTCCACTCACTTGGTCGCTCGCTTCTTGGGATTCATTCAGTCTTTGCGTCTTGTGTTTGACCATCTCTACGCTGCTTCAACATTCGGCCCGGTGCTCTACTCTTTGGGATTCCCAGTTCCAGCTAACGTCCCTCTCACGTATTGAGTTGTTCCTTTGGCAATCCATTGTTGTCACATTTGACCGTTGCCCCTTTTGGCCACCACGCTTGACTAAAGTCACCCTCGGTTTTGATGCAAGCGATGAGGCCTTGGGGGGGGGGGAGGGGGGAGTGGTTTGGCTCCCCGTCCCTGGTGCTACGCAAGGGGGGTTCACCTTGAAATGTCGTATGAACCTATGAGTTATAAGGAATGGATTATTTTGGAGTGCTTTCGTACGAAAATATATGGAAAGGGGTGGTCCTTCCTTCCTACTAACGTAGATGCCGAATCCATATTGTATATAGGTGAATCCCCCGAGGCGCTACTGTCCTTTCGTTTCATGGTTCGTTCTCGGCTTTCGAGTGGCTACAATCCTCCACTTGGTGTGAGTTATTTGCGTTATCCCAGTTGTTGCAACGCTTTGTTGGTCTCCTCTTTAACTCTGTTGTGGTTGCGAGGGGCGATAATCAAAATGTCTCTTTCCTTTTGCAGAAAGGGGGCTCTCCTTCTCCAGTTCTCCACTTACTGCTTGTCGAGCTATTTATCTTCTATTATCAGCACAAAATCTGTCTTGAGCCTTTGTGGGTCCCTCGCCTGGAGAATGAATGGGAAGACTACTTGTCTAAGATTTGTAAATTTGATAAATTCTCCCTCTCCTGGGATGCCTTCTCTCTTCTCGAATCACGTTGGGGGCCACATCATGTCGATCGCTTTGCTAGTCCCTCGAATGGCCGTCTCCCTATTTTTAACACTAAAAATGCCTACCCTTTTCAGCTCCCCCTCCCCCCCCCCAAGCTTTCAATAATTATTGCTTTCCTCCAGCTTCTTTGGTCATGTTGTCTTATACCATGCTTGCATTTGCCAAACTCGCTTGACTTTGGTAATCTTCTCTTGGCCATCCGCCCCTTGGTGGACCTTGGTCGCATGGGACTCGCATTTCGGCAACCGTTTGTAGTAGAGGCATTGTTCTTTCATGAGTTTTCACGGGCTTTGGTCCCTTCAAGGTATCGACTCACCGGGCCGCACCGTCATGTGGCTTTGTTTGCTCTTCGTTGCGTGTTTTGACAAAAGGTTGGTCCTGTCATCTAACTCTCTGATGATGTCATTTGTATTTCAGATATTTTTCCGCAATATGTGGCATTTCCACCGGAGTTTGTGGCCCCGATACTCACTTCAGTTCTCCAGTCTTGTGCTCCCTCCATCTGCTGGCTTTTGCATATGTCTCTTCGTGTGGGACCCATGGTGTTCTGTCACTCCCAGCTTCTCCCATCTATATCGCCTCATTCTTTGCCTCTTTTGTATCGGCTCGCCAGGGTTTTTCATCCATAGGTAGTGCGTCGGTGGCAATCTCCTTCTTCCATAGCCTACTCAATCTCCCTTCTTCATGTTCCGACCCTCTACCCTCCTTGGTGCGCCAATCGGGTCCTCGACTGAGGTCGGCCTCTCGGTCACACAGTTGCTCATGTTTGCATGACAATTTTGACTTTTCCCCCTATGCATGCCGAGTGACGGGACTTGATGAAAGCCTCTTTGGTCACCTTATGCTTTGCGAGTTTCCTCCGAGTTTCTGAGGCCCTTCAGTTAAACTGGTGGGATTTGACATTCTTTCCAGACCATGTCCGTCAGTCTATCCGTAAGTCAAAGTGCGACCAGACTGCAGTCTTCCAGGACGTCCTCATTGCCCGAACGGATTCCATTTTTTTCCTCGTCCACCTCTTGCAACGTCTCTTCTTCGCCCTTTCATTCTATGCGTCCGACCCTCCAGAGGGTGGCCCTTTGTTTCATGCCACTTTATCCTCTCTCCACAGCTTGTCGTATTCCACAGCCCGCTCTTGGTGGTCCGAGTGCTTGCATCGCATTGGCTTAGTCCCCAGTTTGTTTGGCATGCACGCGGGTCGAGGCAGGGCCACTGCCGCTTCAACGGCCGCAGTTCCTTCCGACGTGGCTTGGTCTCATGGGCGTTGGCATTCTGCCTCGTCGCACGTTACGTTCTTCCTAGCGTTGAGGAGCGCCTTTTAGTAGTTTGAGGTAGGTTCCTCTTTGTGTCGGCGATAGATATGTGCATCAGGCCCTTTCCCTAGAATGCTATGGTTCTCTTCTTATATAGAAGAGAACCATCATTCTACGGAAAGGGACGCCAATTTTGGCACCAGCTCCTCTTCTAGAGCCAAGCCTGCTTCGGCATACATGCATCGCAGGGACCAGACAAGGTGCGGCAGCCCTGAACCAGCATGCCAGCACCCTGGTCTGATAAAAAAAGAGAGGCTTCGGTGATTTGCAAGGTTGGAGAAGAAGGAAGCAGAAGTGCAGGTGGCAAGCAGGAAGAGAGAAGACAAAAGCAAATAAATCCGTGAGGAGGAGCGACTTGGATTGCCATGAAGATAGATAATAGAATGCAGAGGGAGACTGACCCAAACACAATCAAGAGCAGCACTACAACTTCATTCCAGGATCGGGACTCAGAGAGGCACCATCGACTCTAAAGGCGCAGGTGCTTCTCAGGCCCAATCCATCACCTAGGATGAACCATGCAAGCAGTACCTGTATCTCTAAAGGACTGGATGGATGAGAATCGATGAAGAGAACTCCGTAAGACAACAATTCAGCTCAGAGGAAACGCCAATGAGAATTGCAGAAAGCCTCAAGGCTTTTATGGCAGAAAGGGCCTTAGATGGCCCGTGCCATAGAAAGCTCACACCATAGAAGGCGTATGCCAAAGCAGGCTTGGCTCTAGAAGAGGAGCTGGTGCCAAAACTGACGTCCCTTTCCCTAGAATGATGGTTCTCTTCTATATAAGAAGAGAACCATAGTAAGTAAAAAATGTTGCATATCTAAAGCAATTGCCTTCTGAAGCGTGACATGATGACCTTCATCAGCTAATGTGCTTGGCAATAGAAGCTCTGCAGCTTGGAGCTCTAACAAGTCCCCAGGCAAAGGATTATGCCTTGTCAATTGAGCTATAGATGTTCTTGCATTGAAATTCTCCACTAGCATAACATGACTCAATTGCTTTGCTGCTAAATGTCATCATATAGATCAGCACAAGGATCTAATCTATCCACATCTGAATGACTATAATAGAAGCTTGAATCCACATGTGGGAAATAACACGTGGTCATGAAAAGGGGATCTCTATACTTATTCTACACATGTATACACTGCATCGATTGTGCCTATTTATCTTGTGCAAGGAAGCTAGAGATGACAAAGATATTTTGTGATAATAGGTTGTTTCGCCATGGCACTATTTGCATATACACTCATTGAATAATGAATAGTAATTGATACTCTATCAGATCTACTATTCTCCGACCAGCATGTTCTCATGTTTCCATAAAAAATAAAATGAAATGCATATCCCTAGTTATGGAGTTCAAGTTGTCCTTCCTCTGCCATGAAAAGCCCGTACAATTCCAAGAGAACATACGTAGGCACGATCCCTATTAGGCATTGGCAGCATTCTAGGCGCATGTGGTTGTTGCGGCAGTTATAGTTGTTGCGTTGGAAGCGGTGTAATATACATATACCTCGTTACTGCAAACATTAGAAGGAAGGAAGGAAGGAAGTATATTTTAACGTCGTAGCACTAGCCAGCGTCCTAAGGACATACGACAGCACATGGCATGTTCTTGCTAAGGAAGGAAGTATATTTTAACGTCGTAGCACTAGCCAGCGTCCTAAGGACATACGACAGCACATGGCATGTTCTTGCTATCCCCCTTCAAGGAGCACCGTCCCCTACAAATATACCAAGGGCTATAGGTCCTAGGATGCCAAGATCCTAGTGAGGCTCGAACACGGGACCTTAATGTGTTAGACGAGTGGACTAACCACTCGACCAACACGACCAAGAACAACAATGTAGTTTGATAAGTTTTAAAAGCATTTTCTAATTTCTTTTCGAAGGACTTGGCATTTGCACTACTCATCTCTAGTACAATAAATACATCAACGGAAGCCAATCCTCTCTCGGCCACAATACCTTATGCTAGAGTTGTTCCATGTGATTGCATCATCTGATAGATTTTGACTCCCTACCATCGAAAGCCAATATTGTCTTAGGAGCAACACTACTACTGCTACTACTGCTACTGCTACTGCTACTACAACAGGAAGTTGAAGTCAATTTTCTCTAAATTATCATACCTTGTGCTAGGAGAGCTTCTCCATGTGATTGTACATTACATGTGTGAGGTTTTAGGTCCCTAAGTACAAGACTAATGTTTGCTAGACTAAAATCTATGACCTCAACTACAAGATTAATGTTTACTAGGCTCGAATTTATGACCTTCTTCATGTGATTGTACATTACATGTGTGAGAGTTTAGGTCTCTAACTACAAGACTAATGTTTGCTAGGTTCGAATATGTGACCTCAACTACAAAAATAATGTTTGCTAGGCTCGAATCCGTGATCTCATGGCAATGGACTGCAAGACTTGATGGTTATAATGCTTGAACTTGTGATCTTCCGCATGGCTGGGTTAAAGTTCTAGCAATGGACCAAACTCCCAAAGGGCAAAAAATATTTGCACAATTCCTCAATTTACACATGTCATCCTTCGCTGAGGCCATTTTGGGGTGTAACAATCTAAGATACCCGACGGATTGCCCCATACAAGTGCCAAATAAAAGAAGAACATCTTTTAAATGCACGAGATGAGCACACAACACCAACATTCACGTTTCTTTCTGCATGTAACCAACTCGGCAATGAGATGCATGCACGAGATTGAATAACATTGATCCATGTGCCTTCTCCTCATCACCAAATGCTAGTGAGTCTAAATGCTAGGTGCCAAATTGAAACTAACGACTTCACACTTGGCGGAATTATTTGAGGATTGCATGTAAAGACTTATTATTGATTACTCCATTACATTTATGTATATTGCTATAATATAATATTTTATTTTGTAAAAAGCCCACTTCCATGATGTCTTATTTGTCACCTTGTAAATCCATATGACTTGACTTAAATGGACAAACATATCAGCCCACTGGCATTATGCATGATCTTCATTCTCAAAGGACATGTAATGTGTCCTTTTTTAAGCTTAACCTCCAAAAGACATTCGGCTAAGTAATAAAGAAGTAGTCATGCTTGCAGACGTTGTGACAGTATTTCTCATATTAAAAGCCACCCAAACAATCAATTATCTAACATTGTACACTAAATGTTGTTATGATCTTTACATGTGGCCAACATGGGCACATGTGATTAAACATTGTCATACTGAACAAATTTACTTCTCCATTACTCTCCATTAGATTATATTGTATACAAGAAGGATGAATATTTATATGTCTCTATATGTATGCCCTTTATCATGGCTTGTATGATGGTATTATGCCAAAGGATGTGAGACATTTGGAAAATGCCAAATAGTCTAGTTATACCACTTGGAAAATGCCAAATACTTAATTTAGCTATACCGCTTTCCGCTGCCTATAATATATTTATCCTCCGTTTAGGACCTCCCCAGGCACATGTTGATAGTTAGAGGACACCTCAAAAGTCATAAGAGATTCCCAAGCTACACTATATATGTTCAAATAAGATTTGTCCCTGAGGCACATGTTAGAAGACTAGAGTAGTTAGATGACACCTCAAACTTTGAAGATATTTCGAGGCCATACTATGTGTTCAATAAGATAAGCAAATTGTACAAGTTGGATAAGGCAAAGGAAGACTCGTTATATGTACAGATAAGATAAGCAAATTGTACAAGTATTTAGCAGAAGAACACCCTTTTAAAGGCTACCATAAAAAAAGACCCCTTTAAATTGTACAAGTATTAACAAAAGAACACCCCTTTTGAAAGACTGCCACCAACCAACAGGTTTTGACAGCTCATATATATACTAAAATAAAGTTAGTAGAGGTATTGAATACTACTCAAATTCATTGACAGTTAATCTTTATGTGAAAGCTCACATATTCCAAAATAAGTTTCTATATAGAGGTATTCAACACTATCCAATTCCATGGATAAATTATCTTTATGTGAAGCATGTAGGAATTCATATACAAGCAAATATTGCAGCTAAAATTGGTTGAAATTACAATTCTGGTGTATAATATATGCTGTGATAAGGAGATTGCATTAAAAAAATTGAGCAAAGATTGCAGCTAAAATTGGTTGACATTACAATTCTGGTGTATAAAGTGCTGTAATAAGGAGATTGCATTAAAAGGTCTGACTACATGAACACTGTTTGACAACACATTCTCCTTGCTTATGAAAGTAAATACAGTTGCAGGACCACAATTAACCAAGTACCTTGTTGCAAGGTTATGACCTGAAAGAGACTTTTGAGTAATCAAATATACATTCTATTCATTTTTTCCTTCAATTTTCCCCTGCCCACCAAATGTCCAAGGGTCAAATATCTGATAACACATCCATCTCTGACATCATGGCTTCTAGCTGCAAATATACAAGGTGTACACAAAGATTAACCAGCTAAATGAATTTTGTTTATGGTTTCAGGCTAAATTTCCTGCTCCAAGCAATGCAGTAAAATTTTCTACCAGGCTTCTACCCTCTCTATATGTTGGTCAATTCTACTCACAAGCCTTCCAGCATGCGACCTAGCGCACTGGCCATAGTCATCATAATCAATTTTCTGATCCCGTGCATTCTGCCTTCCATTTATTCCGTTGGCCAATGCTCCTCCATAATCATCATCATTATGTGCATTTGTCGCAGAATCCGTCGGCCCTGGGTCCAGGACTGCTTCTTGTCGATCTCTTAGTGTCCGAGCAATGAGAGTCTTGAGTAAATTCATAACTTGTACAGCATGCATGAGTGCAGTTAAAGGATCAGACATCTAGATTGAACGTGAAAACACAATTAGGAAGCCTTCTCTTACAAGACAATCAATCTGTGTACTGAAGAAAAACTGACCTGTGTCATGTTAGGTGCAAAAACCATAGCAATATTGCGAGCGTTCATCTTATTTGCACCTTCCTCTTGAGCAACATCAGCCATGAGATTCACAGCCCAGTCTAACAATGCAGCCTGTACAGGAGGCAGTGATTTAACAAGCTCAACAGCTTGCTCCTCTGAATGACATTGCATGACCTGTTCAGGAGATAGAGAATCCAACACCCCTTGTGGTAACTCGCGGAACCATGCCTGATTACACAACTCCTTATCAGATCCCCAAGGCGTATGCACCAAGAAGACAACAAAACTAACAAAACTGATAAATGAGTATCCTAACTTAAAACAATAGCAGAACCAAGGGGATTAGGATTTCAACCACAGTGATGTCATCAAAAAATAGAAGATTGCATAGAAAACAAAAAGCTGCATATGCCTAAAATTTTACAGCACAAGGTACATGAAAAGACCAGTGTCCAATGACAGAACTAACACATACTTTGATGAGACCTGCCAAGCAGTGAACCTCAATATCATGTGGGACGAGACCCTTGTTTAACTGTTCTCTCACATGTTGTTCATGACTGTTTTCAGGATTTATTCTGAAAATGCCTTCAGCCTGCAGAAAAAGACAAGCATATCAAAAGACATAGGTCAGGCTTTCTCACTTGTACCAACCTGCAAAATCAGTTTTTCTTACTTGTACCAATGTGGAGTGCAACTAGACAAACACTACATGGTGAAAGCACAACAGGGCTTGTATTTTACCTTTAATCCTCCTTGACTGTAGAGCCTGTCCTGCATGAGGAGCAGTATGGTGGGAACACTATTTCCTTTTAGATCATAAGAGCATTGCATAGACTCTGGTGAGACTCCAAAAACACTGACACTGTTATACATGAGCACAAAAGCCAGTTAGTAGAAGATTCAATTTCAAAACATAATTAACAGTTGTATCTAGAATCTAAAATACCGACAACGCCGAAAGGAAGCAAACTCAATTACCAGAAGCTTCAGAATTAAGTCCAAAACTTCAGAACCAAAAGATGGAAGTTTGAAAAAGATTGAAAGGAACATAAGATTTTCAGCAAGGGTGAATAAATTGATCTAAGGGAGATGAGATAGACCTAAACCTGGCACTGGGAGCACAAGTATCAACCTCAAAATCCATGGGGAGGCCCAAGAACCCGTTGAATCGATCGAATGTAACGTGTGTAACATGCCTGACATTAGTAGGCCAGCTGATATCCATGGAGTCTTCCTCAATTGTGCTACATGTAAGAAGAGACCGGCGCAGATTGGTAAGCATGATAGCAAGCATAGAAATCTGGTCCCCTTCTTGATCCTCCTTCAAACCAAGTTGCAATCTGGATTCCCTGTCTCTGAGATGTTCTTCATAGTCCAACAAGCTGCAAGCACTTTCCTGCCTTTGGTGCTTTTCTTCAGGTTGTTGATCCTCATGTTGTAAGCTGTCAGCTATGGAGGAACAGCGTGTTGGGTAACCGTCTGAGTCAGACAGTAAATATGGAGGAGGAGATGGTACTGCAGTTCTAAAGCTGTCTGAATCAGAATGGTCATGTGAAAATTGAGCCTGATCCCCCATTCTTTCTGAGTCTGATGAAGGCTCCAGCTTTCCAAAAAGGCGCCTCTCTGCTCTGGATTTGATGTGCTTCATATATGTCTGATTTAATCTCCTTACCTGCCACCACACATGATTCACAAGCTAGTTAGAAAATTTTGCAAAACGGAAAGCCAAGAAAGATTCTGCCCAAAAAATTCGCCATAGCCACACTCTAATCTCAACTCCGGCGGTTAATAACTCTCCATACAAAGCATGTAAGGGTTAAAACAAGATCCGCCATGGCAAGATTTGCTCTATTTTCCTGATTATCTAACGGACCAAGATTGGGGGAATTTTTCTTCTTGTTTCTTGGACGGATTCGTTTGACTAAAGCAAGCCGAATTACGTTACATAAACGGGGGGATCCTAGTTAAGATGGAATACAGGGCAATCGTAGACAGACCAGAAAATTTTTGCCTCCCAGGGCCTTGCCATCGGAGAAAAAATCCAGCCTGCTGGAGAAAATGCCCACTCTATGGGGCAGATGCCCATTGTGGGAATCGCTAAAGTAGCTTGTATGAGCCAGATTTCTCAGCTTCTATGTGCCGAGTTTACCTTCCTGTAGGAAACAGAGTAGGCAGAAAGGGGCTGTTGTGATCCGGCATATAAAGCAGTATCTCACGCAAATTGAAGACACCCTTTTGCTTCCAATCTCCTTCTATACCCAAATCCAGACAGAAAAGAAAAAGGGCGAGAGAAAGGAAGAGAATGCCACACTGAGAAAGACAAAACCACGAGTAAATTAAACAAATGCACAGTAGAAACAGTGCTACAAAACAAATAGCCCTGCCGACCCAATTTGCCTCGATTCACGTCTGTTTATGTATAGCAGGAACATCCCCCTCATCTACTCATAGCCAAAATTTGGGGGTCATACTTCATTTCCGCCTCATGTTCAAGTGGGGTCAAGGAAGAACTACAAGCAAAACGGATTGATTCCATTCATGGCTCGAACTAAAAAAAGGGACCCATGAAATCGGTCAAGAATGGGACCTGGGTGAGTGGCACGGGGTCCCACGCTTAAATCCGGCGTTGAAATTTCTTCTCTATTGTACTTGGGCGATGAAATTTCGCTCCTCGATCGTAGGACTGGCATGTAGAAATGGGCAGATGACAGCGATCCGCCATAGCCAGGAAGCTCCAGTCCGGCGAGAAAGCGGAAAAAAAAAAAACTACACGGGAAAGTAGCATTTTTCAGCAAAAGCAACAATGTAATTAAGAATAGGTTAAACAAATTAAATGTTAGTTAATCTGGTTTAGAAGTGGGCTGTTTTTTGACCCACCTGCTGTCATCACCAACACACCACTTCATTAATTGAATATAGATAAAAATTTTAATTGAATTGATAAGAATCAATTTAATTTTTTATTTATAACAAGTTTGTTTGGGAAATGAATATAGAAGAAGGGCTCTTGAAGGAGGACACCTGTCCTTTTCTAACGATATACTTGTCAACCAGTTATCCAGCACTACCTTGACATCCCACCAACTTGCAACAGAAATGTCTAGGTCATACATACCATAATGTATTGTAACATCGTATTGCTTTGCTCATATGTCAACACTCTGTCTCTTTGGTAGCAAACTATCAACCCTACTGTCTACCTGTCTATTGTCTCTCTGCTCGCAAACTATCAACCCTACTGTCTATTTGTCTATCGCTTACCCACCTTCTTTAACGTTAGAGTTTTTTAATTGATCGATACGTGTCTCGCTCAATTGGTGCGATCGACCATCCTTATCGTAACTCAATTGGTGCGATCAAGCATCCTTAACGTCCTGGGCCTCTGCATTTAGGCCCAGTATTTGATCTCAACCCTACCTTTCACTATGCTATACCCAGTAACATCATTGTCGTAATTTGTTACGATTGTTATGGAACTGGCAGGGATGTTATGGCCATAACATTCCTAAATGATGCCACGTATTTTGCAGTCCAAGCTTCTTCGGCCCCTCCTTCTCCGGCCCCTGCTAATATTGACAGACTAACAGCTAATCTATCGCTGCTTGAATCGGCTTGAATCTGCCAAAGTCCGGCTCGAATCTGTCGTGGCTCGAATCTGTCTTGAATCTGTCCTGGCTCGAATCTGCCAAAGTCCGGCAGGTTGAAGAGTCCGACGGCTTGAAGAGCTCCAAGATATTTCCAGGCTTGAATGTGACCAGGTTCTGCATCGTTCTTGATTCTCATAATATTATTCTCGATTTCCAGGTCTTGATTCTGTTTCTCTGTAGTTTCTTCTCCAGAATTTGCTCTTGATTCTGTTTCTTCAACCCAACCCAGATACCAAATCTTCTTGATTCTGTTTCTGAATCAAGCCCTCCAAATCTTGAAAATGCAGCAGATAGAGATCCAACCAAGATTAGAGCGATGCAGATCCAACCAAAGCCGAATAGTCTGTTAAACCAGTAGAGAAACGTTTTTTTTTTGTTTTGTTCTTGTTTTTCGTTTTTTCAACAGAAGACTCAATTCCTTTTCTATTTTAGCCCCAAAGGGCCTCGGCATTTTCTGGCCACCTCGGCCATTTCTCCTGGTCCATAACGCCTCATCAGAGGACGTTATCTAGCCCTTAACGCCCTGTTCCAGAGCATGTTATCAAAGTAAACTAACAGTTATGGCCATAACAAGAATTGTTATCACTATAAAACACTTATTTGTTGACGTATGGCAATGCATGTGATTACAAGCCCTGGACAGGGTGTTAAGGCCGATAATGCCCCGTTTTGGGGCCA
>JAANSK020240072.1:0-14096 GCA_011763485.2 Isoetes engelmannii
CATTATTCTCTTATCTTTGAACCCCCCCCCCCCCCCCCCCTTATTATATTGTTGTTGTATTTGTCGTGTGAAATGCGCGATCATCCACTCTATTTGAAGACGTTGTTTTGTTGTGTGGCACACATGATCAGCCCCTCCACTTTGGGTGGTTTGTTTTTCATGCTTGTTTCTAGTGTTGGTGATGTGCAGATACAGGTTGGCAAGTGGCAACAACTTCCAACTTCTCCATTCGTAAGTTTTTTGGAAGCGATTTTTCAGTCGTACATTTGTCAAAACCCCTTGCTGGAAAAACCCGAAAGGGTGGGTTTTTTAATCCCGGTGATAAGCCTTCGGCAGGTACAAGAACCAACATCTTTTAGCATTGTATTTTTTGGGGTCCAAGTTATATAATTGGATATTCCCTTTATTTTTTCTTTGTGGGTAATTCGCATGTGTGCGGCTACCCATTATCCACCATTGTAGAAACTCTGCTGAGAGATGAATGAGACGCCTATCTAGATTTTTTGTCATTTTCATGCGAGCCCCATTTTAGAATTTCAATCATCTAGTATGTCATTACTATTTTAAGGTCGTTGATATTCAAAAACAACTTTGTTAATTATTATTTTACGCAGTGGATAGCATCTTGACATTATCTCATTAAAGGTACAACTAAAATGACAACTTAATGATGGAAGGCTATACCAGCTAAATCAATACTTCAAAGAAACTAGTAAAGATCGCATGTCAAAAATGACTATAATCTTATATATAAAAGTTACCCCTTTGTATTCATCGAAAAAGTTTAGAGGATGGCTTTGTCATTTAGCAGCTTAGGTTCATCGAAATTTGTAAATATATCAAAAATATTGTCAGCAAGACTAAAGATAACAAAGCCTGAGAAGTATAATGATATAGATAGATTGAAAAGTTGCATTCTTTAATCTTGAAAAAGATTAATCTATGTATAGATGGATAAACACCTAAAGACATTGCCGGAAGGACATTGAAACTTTTGCTTCTCCTTGGAACTGTAGCTCTAGGGGACCACCCATCATGTTCCAATGTTGGGAAACTGCAACATCATCATTGTAGCATTAAGTTGTATTTTGTAAACGTTCCTTTTCTAACATGCATTTGACTTAATAATGTTTAAATTAAAAGTAAGCAATAGACTTTATTAATTTTTAGTATTTCAATTTCCTGGAAGTTAACTCCAATTTATTTGAGCATAAGCTCTCTTAACGTATCTACGTAAAATCTGGATTAGTTAGATGTGATATCTTATCATATCTCATGTAGGAGATTTGATTTATGTATGTTATCATATCTATGCAAGTTTAGCCCCTCAACTTAATTTTGAAATAGGTAATGGCCATAAACAGTCATCGAGACTTTCAAGACCTAAGTCTAGTGTCCTCATGCACTTAGATTATTCCTCGCAAGGAGTGTGGGGCATGAGCATGCTACACCCTACGACAAAAAGTATTAATAAGGAACCATAAAACCACCTAAAAGAGTACATAACACTGGGTACTGGGTAGTTGTATAATGCTAAATTGGATGTATTTATCTTGGCCTTCAATATTATTGTCTTTATCTTAAACTTGAATATTCAAATGCTCTTGACCTTTTAAAATTTTGATTCAGTTTTGATGGAAGGAACAAAGAAACAATACATTCCAGAAGTACCTAGTGTAGGTATTTTGGCAGGTTCCAAAAGTCGTAGGGTGTAGCATGCTTATACCATGTGCACGTGTATTATCTGTATAAAGCATTTGAGTGCATGCAAAAGGATGACTTATATTCTATTATACTCTACGGTCTGTATGTACACTTATCTAAATCTTTGTTATAATAGATTCTATGTACGTACACTTAAAAATATCCTAATACCCTAATAATTGCCTAGGAGTTACACTATCCTATAATCGTATTTTATTGTAATGTCCAGAAGATAGCTAGAACGTAATATTTATAACAGATGCATGAAAGCTGAAGAGATGGCAGTCCTCCAGGCCAAGATCAGTCGTTTGGCGGAAACCTCTGTAGCTAGGGATACGGAGGTGGCTTCCAAACTTCAGGGGCTGGAACATAAGGCCGTTGTGCAAGATCGAGAGGTACATGGACTGCGTACCTCAGTTGCTCAGCAGGAAAAGGGCCTCCATGCAGAAGCTCATCCTCAGTTGAAACATTGCTTGAGCGAATTCGAAGAACAGGAAAAGCTCCTGCAAGAGCTAAGGTATCAGATGCAAGGGATGAAGGATACCCAGCATCCTACAACTTCTGCCCGTGCCCATATACGAGTACATCCATGTGATGTGCCTGCTCAAAAGGATCGAAGGCATGCAAGATACCACCCCAAACAGGCAACTGCTGCCTCATCACGATGCCCAGTGTCGCCGCGCCCTGAACACAGGCCACAACCCTCACCTTGCAGACCACCCCCATCACATGCTGCAAAGGTCAACGTTGCTTTGGAGGGTAGAGAGCAAGAGGAGCGGAAACGGAGGAGCCACAATGTGGTGGTAAGTGGCCTTCCATAAGAGAAAGGGGAGAATCTCATCTGCCGCCTCCAGGATCTGGTCCTTTCTCGCATGACATTACAGACACCAGTACACATGGCTCCGACAAGCCGTCTTGGTGCTCGACGCCCTGACCGCCCACGCATTGTCATGTTCACAGTTGCAAACACGCGAGTGCAAGCAGTTGAAGGGGACCACCCTATATGTTAACCTGGATCTCACTCCGGCACAACAGGAGTCTCGCTAGAGAGACTTGGCTTAGGTCAGGAACGTTCGCCGCCAAGGCGGGGTCGCAGGATTGGTTCGAGGCAAGATGCAAATTTTTCGACCGGTACATGTTGAGGTTCGCTACATCATGCTACTGCAGCGCCCGGAGGTCCTCGTCCTACCACCACAAAAGCTGCTACCTCTGCTGCCACTCCAACATCTGCCACAACTACCTCTCCCTGTGCTCCTGCTCCACCAGCTCCTGCCGCCACTCCTACCTCTGTTGCTTCCACTGTTTCTGCTCATGCACAACACATCACCTCCCTGCGGTCGCCACAACTCCTCGCACATCTACCTCTTACGCTGACAAATAGAAATTGTGCCTCTATATGGTGTCCCGGAACTTCGTGGCTTCCCTTGGCAGATAGGAGAAAGTCTTGATTCCATTGCAGCAGATATGGATCTCATTTTCCTTATGGAAACATGGGAACATGCAGGGCACAGACTGCCAGACCTCCCAGGCTATCTGCATTGCCCGGTGTTTAATGAGTGCATATGCAAGCGTGGACATGGGGGAGTCACCTACTACTACCGTACAAGCTTGGCACAATCAATCTCTCTACAAAAGATAGACAGACATAAATACAGCATCACAAACAATTGGGCAAGATCATGTTGCTTGGAGACTTTAATGCACGCATGGGGGCGGAGCAGGTCCGAAATTCGGACCCTTGGCAGAGGATGTTTTGCAGCTAAACCCCACAGAGATAGTCTAGCCAAGGACATCACATGACCACCAGGTTAGACGCTATGGCAGGCAGTTGTTATTGCTACGTAGTGTCTTTGAATTGGTCATTTGCACTAGGCTGGCCCAATGGCCGTCCTCCAGCCGGTGCACATGTAGACATGAGAATCAGAGGGTGGCTCCAGTGCTGTGGATTACGTGTTGGTGGAGGAGCATGATCTGCATTTGATCGGCCACTTTGGCATTGGAACAGACAGTCGAGATGAGGAAGTAGACTCAGACCACCTACCCCTTCTCTTGCACGTACTAGCAGACGGCCCGCACGCCCACTGTCTCAATGCCATGTGTGCCCCAGTTGTGCCTAGACTATGATCATTTATGCCCAGATGGTTGAATATGACCTAGAGGGAATATTGCAGCTTCCCACATTGCAGCAACAGGCTATCCAGTTGACTCAGGTGCTCATGACGGCTGCTGACAGTTGCTTTGAAAGTGGATGCTCTCGGAGGCCCTTGGGAGCTACCACCTTTCCTCGCAACCGGTGGCTTGATGATGAATGTAAGCAGTTCAAACGCTGGCTTCGACAAGTCACTGATCCCGCCTTGTGCCCGTAAGCCATCCGAGAACATCGCGCCTTCCTCAAGAGCAAGAAACCCAGATACCTCGCAGAACACTAGCAACGAATGTTATGTCTCTTGGATCGTCACCCCAAGACATTATGGAGAAGGGTACTGAGCAAACCTCAGCAACCTACAGGGAATATCACCTCGAAGCAATGGGTGCAATACTTGCAATGGCTTTATGACCCACTAAGAGGTCGGAGCTAGTCATTACAGAGGGAGATGTTATAATGGGCCTACATGGCTAATGGCAAGGCAGCAGATTTGGATGGCATGCAGGCAGAGCTTCTCAAATGGGTTGGGGCTCCAATGGTACATGTCTTGATGACATTATTTAATAGAGCACTGCAAGAAGCCTCTCTCTCCCTCCCCCCCCCCTCCTCCTAGTAGACTGCTAGCAAAGTTGTTCCCATATACAAGGCATGTGACTCTCACTGCCCGGCTAACTATCGCACGGTCATGGTCAGATCCCTCTTTGCAAAATTATTGCCTGGCATCCTGGAGCAACGATTGATGATATGGCAGAGGATGAGGAAGTGCGTGCTCTCACACGGGCAGGTTTTTGACCCAGACATTCCACCATTGATCATATCTTCACTCTCAGAACCCTGATTGAAGATAGCAGGAATTGTCGGCAAGACTTGTAATGTTGCTTTGTGGATTTTACAAAAGCTTTTGACACTGTGCCTAGGGACAAGTTGTGGGACAGATTGAGGTTGTGACGTCCCCAGCTAGTATATGATGCTCCCATCATATAAGAACTAGAGTTTCCCCCTCGCCGAGCATGCTACCAATGAAAGGTAGTCCATGTGACGCGGGATCCTTGATGGTGAGCAAGAATTCTGCGTGGGAGGGATGGACGTGTCATTGATCCCGTCTCCCTCGGGATCCATCTAGCAATACGAAAGCATAAACATAAGTACAAACATCAACATAATACATACAAACCCACCTCGAAGGGTGGAGATCACCATATCACATGAAAACAACATAACAATATAACATCAATGGCAAATCCTACCCAAGGCTCAGACTCAAGGTATGACTGACGACTTGGGGTCTCCAGAGTTCAATGTAGATAGAATTCATGGGAATGGATTTGGCTGGCATAGAACATGGTCGTTGGGTAGTCCACTCCATCTGCCCCTCCTGTTATACTTTGCAGATAGGCTGATAAGTCTTGGGACCTGACCATAGCCTGTCGGGTGCATAGCCAAACGGGCTACTCCTTGCTTGCATCTCCCAGGTCCCGATGAGGCAGGAAGAGACTTCTCCCTTATAGAGAATCCATGCCCATAGCAGGTGAGCTAGAGGGCTACTACTGCCCGTATACGACTTGAACCCCATTGAAGGTGGCCTCACCACCCAGGAGGTGTCGAGCTCATACCAAGAGCCTCATGCAGTGCATACTGGTATAGGCCTAGCTCACAATGTTCTCCGGTAAACCGTACACACCAGTGGGATCAACCGCTATGGGACAAGTTCCTCCTTATTAGCCAGGCTGGCCCCGCCATCCATAATGCAGGCTTTTACTCACAGACCGCATTAATTGGGTATTAATGAAGCTACAACTAGGATCATCATACTACAAGACTTGGGTCTCCACCCCCCTTCCCAACACACAGGAGTGCGAACAAATTATCCATGATAAACCACAATGAATATATAACAGAACAGAACATAAATCTATCTAAACATACATGGTTAGGTTTCATTGGTCAGTTCTTGGTATATATGGGTTGAAATAAGGACAAGAATGGCCAATGGTTGATCTAAGAATCCAAAATGGAGCAAGTAGCACCTATCGGAACCTTGGCTAGCCGGCATTTCTCCTCGGAATGCTTCCATGGTAGCTGGTGCTAGGATCAAGGTGGCTGGCTCGAGCTTGAAGGCGACTGTAGCAGGCACGCTCCCCAAGGACACTGCTGGGTCGATCCGGGCTGATGGCGAGTGCTGAATGCTCCTGGCTGATGGCGCTAATCCCAATACTCCCAAACCCATGGGGTATCCTACATCGACTAACATGTACATGTCGTACTACGACATGTATTAGTGATGTGGCCAGTATAATATACATATTTATACCATATATAGTATCCTGAAATGTCATAGAGGCAGCTGGGAACCCCTGCTGACTTGCAAAATGCAATATATAGCTTATATGAGGCATGCTTAGGCCGTTTGACATCATCGGGACAACCTGTCATTAGTAGTATTGGAGTGTGCCGGGGTTGCCCCCTCTCCCCGACGTTCTTTGGCCTATACAGTGATAAATTGGAAGACTTGCTTGATGAACATTGAGGGACGGGTGCTCAGCTCATGCATCACATAATTCGGTAACTCATATACACTGATGACGTGAACCTCTTGGCCCACAGTCCAGAAGACATGCAACATCACATGGATGCTCTAGACACTTTCTGTGTCAGTTCACTGGCATGCGAATTAGTCAGCCAAGACCTCCCTCTCTCACTTACCAGGGACAGAATGTGGAGGTAGCTCCAACCTATAAATATTTGGGAATTGAGTTTTCTACTACCACACACTGGGATGCTTCCATCAGACTACGCATCACAACAGGTTGGAAAGCATTGTGTGCCATGCAGAACAACAGTCACAAGGCAGGGCCTATATGCCTGGGGTCATCAGGCACACCTATTCAGGACCTTGGTAGAGCATGTTCTCTTGTACGGGGTGGAGGTGTGGAGTCTAGTGATATCCCTCGCCACCTTGAATCTGGAACAGGTACAGAAGGCATTCTTGGCACGAGCACTTGGAGTGAAGTCCAGTTGGAGGCTTGTGGCTTCTAGATACACATTCAAAGAGCAGTGCCTTTTGGAGAAGAACAAGGATGCAAAACATTTTAAAGGCTGCAATAAAGAAAAAAAAAATACATTTTCACACATCCACCAAGGCCAAGTCCCCTTTCACCAGACATACTCAACCCTAAAGATGAAAAGAAGCTACAAAATGTGCATCATTTTAACAGTGATAAAAGGCTACAATTATGACGCATTTGCATCAATCAAAGGATTGAATTTGATAAGGCGGCTAGTGGGCGATCACATGAGTTTGCTAAGAAAAAGAACCAAAGGATCTTAATTTTTGAAATACCTTTGTTTACAATATATAATGGTGCATTCATAATAGAGCTAATGGGCAGATACTAATGGACTATTAGCATAACTAGATGCCTACCAATAGAGTGAATGTATGGTCTACTTGTCCCACCCTAGAAAACCAATGATGCAACGAACATCAACTTTGAACCTAAACATACCACATGCAATGTTGTCGTATCAGAGGCTTGCATTATAGATCATGCAATTATAGGGGTTGAATTTCATCATGGCTTAGTACATGTGTATCTAACATCAATACAAACCCTTTACTTTAGTTAAATCAAATACTTAAAAAAAATAGAAGGTAGATCAAGTGCTTGTAATGAATGGATCACAGACAAGACGACAGTCTGTGAGGAAATTAACAATTTGGAACCGGCGGTCATGATGTTCCCAGACCCCCCCTTGACTGGGGACATCATGTCTCGTCACAAGCTACAATGAATTGAAAGTCTAAACACGAAAGTGAAGGTAATGAATAACCAAAACTGAATCAAAGATGGTAAGCAACACGGTGGTGACACGTAGAACTAAATTCCAAATTGATATTCACAATTGAATCAATTATGTTAGGATGAGATCAAAAAGTTACATGCTAGTGACACCAATCTAGTGACACATTGGTGACATTGATACAAGAGAGAAGATTGTGATGTGAAAAAAAAACACAGCCAGAAGTAGAAGAGGATTTCAGGATGAGAAAATAGTGGTGAAGATGATGATGGAGAGATATATGGTACAAGTAACAAGTTGGAGACAACTAAGTGCAACCTAAGTATAGAACACTTTGGGACCATAAAGAGAGGACAGGATACATAATTTACACATGGTCCAAAAAGGGAGGCCAAGAAGCAAAGTACAGGGGCACTTTACAGTCTACCAACTCAGCAACACTGCAGAGCTGCTGCAAAGGCTTGCAGGTTTCTGGAAGAAGATCCTGCCTGCCCAACAGCAGAGGCAGCAAGGTCCCTCATTTTCTGAGCCCTCAGCCTGAGCTCCTGGCCTTCTTTTTGCAGCATAAGTCTGGAGATGCCTTGATGCACATCCCAAAACTGCAGCTGCTCCCCTTCATCCTTGATCTTGATGCCAGTTTTCCACACCTGTGTAAGGTACTTGCAATTCAGGTTCTGATCTGCTCTCTCAGGACATGCCAGCATGGGAACCCCTGCACTCAGACTCTCCAGAATGGAATTCCAGCCACAGTGTGTCACAAATCCACCTATAGAACTGTGCTTGAGTACCTGCACCTGTGGTGCCCATTCTACCACCAGACCCAGTCCTTCTCTAGCAGTTTTGGCCAGAAAGGACTGGATGATCTTTTCTGGCAGAGATTTCCTTTGGCTTGTGCTTAAAACCCACAGGAAGGCTCTAGAGGTTTCCTCTAGACCTCTTCTCAGGGCTTCAAATTCTGACAGAGTTAGATTTGTGACTGTTCCAAAGGCTATGTAGAGGACTGAATTGTC
Source organism: Isoetes engelmannii (assembly GCA_011763485.2). Taxonomy (NCBI): domain Eukaryota; kingdom Viridiplantae; phylum Streptophyta; class Lycopodiopsida; order Isoetales; family Isoetaceae; genus Isoetes; species Isoetes engelmannii. The sequence goes on from JAANSK020240072.1 coordinate 8,662, forward strand.
TTCCTTTGTGTCTAGCCATTCTAGGCACCTCTGTTCTTCTTTGCCCAGTTTTCTTGGCTCTTGGGAATGCAGGGGCCCTACTGCCATGTAGTTGCCTACAAATTTGGACATTGAGGCTACTGCTTGGGGCTCATACTCTTCTACACTGTTTACCAGGCTGAATGCTGCCTCTGAAGCCCTTGAGTACATGTCCCTCAGATACTCTATGAGGGGATTTGCTGTGTGTAGTGATACTGGCAGGTCCTTTGGACTCAGTGGAAACATCCCGTTCATAAATGGTATCAAATCATCCTCTCCGTGCTCTGTAAATCATAGGAATATGAAGATTAGACCATGAAAACTGGCAACAGTGATGAAACGAAAATAGTTTGCATGACTAAGCATTCATACACGAACAATCCACATAAAATTTATAGCAAAAACGCAGAAACGTATGGCAGTTAAGCGAAATCGGATCGCATGGAGGATAACGCAAAAAGGATTCGAGTAGTATGTGGATTAAATAAAGGACAAACAACGGATTGAACTCATTGAAACCAACCCAGCAAGGAAAAAAACGGCAAACTGAACTAACCGAGATAAAATCCAGATAGGATTTCGGAGCACATACCAGAAAAAAATAACAGATTGAGAATACAAAATCAGATAAGACAAACCCATCAAAGCTAATGAATACAAAGATAATGGAATAGAAAACCAGTAAAAACAGAAGGAAACAAACGGAAATGAGAAAGAAAGGCACTGTTTCATACCTTTCGATTCAAGAGGAACATATCCTTCAGAAATAAGGCGAGGAAGGTAGCAAAAGACGACCTCACAGGCAGCGCAAGAGGTCCAAAATGCAACTCTGGGGACCCGGAATTGATCGGCCACATCTTGAGCCCAAGAAACAAAAGAATCCACCACAATGCAGGAGACAGAGTAACCTAAATCAAGGGTAAGATCCGCCAGAAGGCGCTCAAAGGGGGAGCGCATCTTTTCTATGGCGTCCATAATGGTTTCCATCATATCTTGGCATTCCGGAAGGGGCTGGCCTTGAGGTGGAAGAAGATCAAGGATTTTGATGCCAGGGCCGCTGATTTGGGGGGGATTTGAGGAAGCGGAAGGAAGGCAAAAAGATTGTACATTAATGAAAAAAACCTGGAATCCTTGGGATGCCAGGAGCTTGGCGAGGCCGCGCATCGGATTGATGTGCCCTTGCATTGGCATGGGGAGCAAGACCGCCGCTGCAGCATGCGGCTTCTCGATTGGCCAGGGTAGTGCCACTTCGCCCATTTCTTCGATCTAGGTATTCTTGCTGCTTTGCTATGCTTTGCTTTTCTTTGAGAAACAACTTCTAAAAACTCTCCTGGTCTCTTGCCATCAATTCATGAAAGACACCCTTTAAATATTTTTCTAGAGAGAGAGCCCCCCTTTAAAAAATCCTCCCCCATGGCTTGGACTTTGTAACATTACAATCCACACACAACCCTTCCTCTCTACCACCTCACAACACCCTAGAGAGATGAGAGAACATCGCCCCGACATCGATCGACATAGCACATCACCCTTGCCCCCCTCTGCCCTCCACACCTCCCTACAAGCCACATCGGCCCCGAGCAAGTGTCGCTTACCAATGCAAAACATACCCCCTTGAAGTACCATTGTATGCTTCCTTTCACCCCCTGACAATGATGCCCTTCTTTCGTGCCGCCAATCCCCCCGCCCTTCTTACCATTGCAACCGCCAGTTCATTCCCTTTTACCTCTGTTGGCCCCTATTTTCTCCAGAATCCTCCATGTTGAGCAGTATTCAGCAATCAAAGTCAGACCGCTTCATTACACTATGCAATTGTAGCAACAATGTGTGGCACGTAATGTTCCCTGTATGTCAGCTACAATCTTGCCTTGGGTCATCCCAGTGAAAGTGGGAGGCACATGTAAGCAAGCACTTAACCTCTTCGAGCGCACTGCTCGAATGTTCTAAACGGTGGTTGAAATGGCACTACTGTTAATCTATTGCATGTTCTTTTCGAGAGACCACGTGAACATTGTTTTATAGAATTTATTTAGACAATCCTATGCTTGGGTATATGCACTATTCTCGTTGGTAGTTGTACAGTTTTTTATAGTCAGCACACTCAAGAGAACAAAATAAGATTCAAACAAGCCGACAGGTCTATGAAAAATAGTGGCAAGCTGGTTTAGTCGTTCAAGGGACTTGATTCCAATATTAAGAGTTTTCTTGCAGGACGTAATCTAAATCCCATGTATAATTGTTTAGTGTTACGACATGGCAAGGCACTAGGAAAGATACAAAAGCATTGAAAGAAACTGTTCAAAGTCTTGTGAACTGTATGGCACCCAAGATGCTTAGCTGGTCAACAAGGAAGGTAATCAGAACAAGAAACATAGTTGACTAGGCTCGGTTTGACCCACTGTCGTCGTCAAAGTTTTCTTTTTTATCGATAGTATACTTTCTCAAGATTTAGATTTTGTTGTCGAAGGGAACTAACTAGATGCTTTTATGCATTGGAGGGCACATTTAAGTTATTTTTTAATGGTGTGTAACTTTTCTAAATCTTAACTTTGAACTAACTAGATGCTTTTATATACATTGGAGGGCACATTTAAGTTATTTTTTAATGGTGTGTAACTTTTCTAAATCTTAACTTTGAATTATTCTGCTTTTAGTGTTTTGTTGTACTTACACTCATTTCTATATGGTCCCCCTCACTAACATACGTTGAAGGCTATGTGTTTTCTTCTATCTCCAAATTGTGCGTATGCATTACCGCATCTTCTAGCTTTAGCCTAAGTACTATGGATAGAGGTTGGCCCAGTAAAACGTGGCCTCACAATAGTTGAACATCTGGAGCAGACAATTACACGAGATCTGTGGCATCTAGATGATGGTGACAGAAGAAAGAGAATCTAGTTTTGTCCTTTATAAGACAATGTACTGCCTACACACGTGTAAGTGCTTTAATAAGAAAGTTCACGTGTTCTTAATACTGTATTATCAATTGTTGTGTTTGTAGTGTAATGATCTCTAAGAATTGTTTTTTATGGCACCGCCTGATTCTCTCCTTCCTCACATATGGTGATATCTCAGTTGCTCTAAGGGCATCTATCAATGGTGTTGCTAGGGCCTCCATCAACCATGATCTATCAATGGTGTTGTTAAGGCCTCCATTGGCCAAGAGTGCAATATTGGGCACGCGTCCCTTTCCGCGACCATGTTGGTGTAGCTGTTCCATGGTGCAACTATTCAAGAGCATATCCTTTTCCCAAAGATGCTCATATGACACTTAATTTCATGGTTCAAATCACCACTACTTGTCCCCATGAGTTTATAAGTTTGAAGTAAGTGTATCACATGCGCCATCAATATCTCTCCAACGGTTGTCTAACTGCCTCTTCTCTTATCTGTAACTTCATCAAGTTGTTGTTTGGTCCGCAAAAGTTGCTTTTAACCACCAATGCCTTTTGTGGATGTTTTAGATCGTGAGTTTGCCTCCAACACTTTGACAAAGTATTGAGGGCTAGGATAGGTAGGAAGGTGATAGCTTATTCCCTTACACCCAACTCCATCAAGACTATTGAGTTTCATCTAGACATTGCTTCCTAGTACAAAATACACATATGAAGCAATACAAGACCTAGAAAAGTAAGGACACCATAATACAAAGGTTGAGTTTTGAACTACGGTTTTGGGGGTTTTCTTCCGAGTTATACATCCTATTTTGATATTTTTTGAATTGCCAGCCGCAGAGTTGGTTTTGGCATTTTTTTGCGCATATTCTAGAGTTATTGTGGTTTTGTCTTTTACCATATTCAGACACATATTATTATGCCAAAAAAAGTGCAAACTGGTGGATCTTAGCCACTGAAAGAAGTTTCTTGATATCCTATCATTGAAATTCATCACTAGCATGGCAAATACTCCAAAGCTAAATCATAGGAAATCTAATTTCAGTGCCTTTGTCTTGCCCCCCCCCCCCTTTTCCCTTCAACAATAGATGCAGTTTCGACATGGATTCTTCTCAATGCATGCTATGTACCATATGTGGAACTAATTTTTCTCATTTGACGAAGTGCCGCACTTTTGCAAAATCATATCATCTCAATCACATCATATTTTCCATCCATAGATGTCCTTGCATCGTTTCTTTACCTGGTTCAAATCACTTACTTGTCTATGGTTTTCTACAGTCAAAGGTTGGGTATCGGCATTTTCCATCAATATCTCTTCAATGGTGGCCTAACTACCTCCATCAATATCTTTACAACGGTCGCCTAACTACCTCTTCCCTTATCGATAATTTCATCGCGTGGGTATTGATTGTATTTATTGCAACCACCAATTCTTTCCATGGATGTTGTAGATCATGAGTTGCATCCAACATTCTAACAATTATTAGAGGGAAGGTTCTAGTAGCTTCTTTTATGGTACCCAACTTCATCAAGCTATTACTTTCATAAACCATTATAGAGTTTTTTTTTTTTCTTTTGAAGAACTTTTTCTCATTAAATTAAAAGAATAGCAATGATACAAGATGAGTGAAGAGGAAAATGAGTTGCCCTGAAGGGACAGCGATACCCCACCATTCCATCATCTCCTCAACTACTCCTGAACAAAGTGCCCATCCCCATCCACAACCCCAAGGAAAGTCTCCCCAAATGGCGAACTTCCGCTCCGCCAATCCCGAAAACACCAGAAAACTCCGAAACAATTTGTACCTAAGACGGGGGATGAGGGAGGCCGAAGGCTGCTGGACCCCCGAAGAATCCACAACCGCCGTCGTTTCCAGATCAGCCATACCAGCAAAGCCACACATAAGTGCAAGGCTTGCTTTCTCAGAAGAGGCCAAGCACCTGGATACAAATGCAATAGCAACTGCTGACTGGTCAGCCGAACCTGGAACCGAGCCCGAACCCAGTCCCAGGCCACCTGCAAGTGAGGGCAGAGGACCAGGCAATGCTCTACCATCTCACGATGAAGACCACAACAAGGGCACAGAGGACTCACCCCTGGCCTAAACCTACTCACCAGGGCATTCACTCTGATACAATAGTGCACCACCTGCCACAGGAGCACCCTGACCTTCGGAGGGGGAAGGGTACTCCACGTCCAAACCCAGACAGAGCGCCAGCAGGAGCCCGGAAGCTGCAGAGACCACTTGCCAGAAGGAGGCAAAGTGTCATGAATAACTAATGTACAGTAGGAGGACCCCACAAAGCAAGAAACATCAACGTCAGGATGGACCTTCCAAAACTGTACCACCACATCGTCCTGAAGCAGTACAGGCATATGCAGCGGAATGCTATGGGCTACCTGCTCCCAAATAGTCCGGTCACTGGCCCTCAGGCGAAATCAGGCTCGGAAGAACTCCCATGATGCAACCTGGCCATCCCAATACCAGTCCTCCAGGGTGAGCACACCAGCCCGCCTCC
>JAANSK020240183.1:0-14094 GCA_011763485.2 Isoetes engelmannii
GGGGGGGGGGGGGGGGGGGGGGGGGGGGGGGGGTACTCCATGTCCAAATCCAGACTGAGTGCCAACGGGAGCCCGAAAGCTGCAGGGACCACTTATCGAACGGAGGCAATGTGTCATGGATGACCAACATGCGGTAGGCACGAAAGCGAAACTCAAATTTCGCTTACGCAAAAAAAAAATTTCCCTGCCTGGCGACCATAAAATACTTTATATACGTATTTTACAGTAAAATACATGTTTTTGAAATTTATACGTCTAGAATTTAGCAATTGTACGTACAAAACCTATCCCTGATCACAAGTAAAAGCTCCAGGATTATCCTGCCATAAGATCATAAAATATTAAACTTAGGTTGCTCCGCAATGTCCATGAATCTTATGTAAGGATTAATCTTTAATTTGGTAGTATGTGCAACTTGTTCCTGCTTTCCAAGATATTGCTTAATGCTACATCTATTGCCTGTTTGTCCAATCCCGTAGCAAAAAATACAAAGAGGACACTACCTTCCCAACAATAATCACTGACAATGAGTAGTCCTACCATAATAAAGGCAACTGGCATAATTAGTACTTGGTATTATCACACCCAATATTTGGTCTACAGTGTAAAGCTATGGTTTTGATAAGTCCACATATGATTATAAAGGAGATTACCAAAAAACGTACATGTGTAGATGTGTGGAGGCATTCTTTTGGTGATTGCTGATGTTGTTTTTTAAGTGGATAAGAAATGTCAACTGTTGTTTTGAAGTTACTTATAGTAGTTGGAAAGAATACTTGAATGACTGTTGTCTTATACTTCTATTATCGCATGCCTTGCATCCAACTGCCATCAGCTAGTATGTGCACTCCTCAAGGCAAAGAAGGCCAGGTACCATGCAGAGCATCAGCAAGAGATGTTCTATTCGCCCTAGGATGTTCTGAAAAAGGGTATCAAGCAGACCTACACAACCTACATGGAACATCATACCGGCTGTATATGATCCGCTGGGTGGACGAGCCGGAGTCCCACCACAGGTTGGTCTCCCCATAGTCATTATCGAGGCAAATGTCCTGATGGGCCTATATCACCTTGCCAATGGAAATATAGCAAACCTGGATGGCATGCAGGCAGAGCTCCTCAAGTGGGCAGGGTCCCCCCAATGGTGCCTATCTTGATGACATTGTTCAATGAGAGAAGGCCTTCCTCGCGGTGGACCACTTGCAGAGTTGCTCCTATACACAAAGCTGCTGACCTTCACTATCCAGCCAACTAGCACACCATCATGGTTTTCTCCCTCTTTGCCAAGTTGCTGGTCAGCATCCTCGAGCAGCCGCTGATGATATGGGCAGAATATACAGAGATGCATGCTCTTAAACAGGCTTGCTTTCGCCTTTGACACTCTACCATTGACTATATCTTCACGTTGAGAACCCTGTTCGAGGATAGCAGGAACCATCGATAGGATCTCTACTGCTGCTTTGTAGATTTTGCAAAGGATTTTGACAACTTCTGGGATCAAGACCCCATCTGACTTGCAGAATGCAATATATAGGCTATATGCTGCATGCTCGGGCTGGATAACGCCATCATGGCAACATGTCATCAGTAGTATTGGTGTGCATCAAGGGTGCCCACTTTCCCCGACCCTCTTTGGCTTGTATATTGATCAATTGGAGGACTGGCTTAATGAAAATGGCGAAGCAGGCACTCAACTCATGCACCACATAGTCTGACAACTCATCTACGATGATGATGTTGACCTCTGGCCTACAATTCGCAAGACATGCAGTGTCACCTGGATGCTTTAGACACTTTCTGTCGTTTCACTGGTATGCGGGTTAACTTGGCTAAGATTAGGTTGCTACTTTTCTCATCTTTTTGTCAGCCAAGACCCCCTCCTTTACTTATCAGGGACAAACTGTGGACGTAGCTCCGACCTATAAGTATCTGGGGATCGAGTTTCCTACCACCACACATTGGGATGCTAGCATGAGGATGAAAGTCACAACAGGCTGGAAATCTCTATACATGCCATGCAAAACAACTGCCACATTCAAGGTAGAATTGTACGTTTGGAACCACCAGTCCCATTAGTTCAGCACCCTGGTAGAACCATATTCTGCGGTCCGTTGATATCTGTCGCCACTTGGAATGACTTGGAACAGGTACAAAAAGACTTTTTGGCATGTGCACTAGGGGTGAAGTCCACAGTTCCATACCCGATCCTACTGCAAGAGACGAGTTTCCTGCCCCTCCAGAGAATCGCACTGGACTTACATATTCTTTATTTCCAAAAAGTGGTTTCTATGGGTGATGCTTATTGCCAAATCTGGCTTTGGTGGTGACGATGGGCCCACAATACCTCAAGGCCTGCTGGAACATGAACGTGCAGGCAGATTGATATGTGCAGGTGCGCACGAACAAGGACAACAATGAATTGCGGCACTACCTTGATGCTTGCTTCCTTAGCAAGCTGGATATAGATGCTATGGGTAAAAGCACGATATGGTGTATCAAAATGGTTGTTCCCCCGCTCCCCCTGAAATGTGGCCTCGCGTCCGCCACTTGTGTGGTATGAAACTATAATTATGGCACCACACAACCAGATCGTAACTGATTGCCTTATTCAAAAATAGAGTTCCGATTTGTGGGGGAAATTTTAACTCAGAAAATTAAAATTCAAAATTCAAATTCCTTTTAACTCACAAAATTCAAAATAAAAATTCCTGCTCTTCGGCCCCTTCTTGTTCTTTGCCTCCTCTGTTTTTTACCTCCCAAATGCAAGCTCCAATACATTGTGGGTATGGATGTCATTGAGGTTATCCATCCACAAGCTGGCATTTCAGGTAGAAGAAAACGAACAAGAACCAAAGCAGAAAAGACGCTGAAGAAAAGACGCCAAAGGAAAAGAAGAAGAGAGGAAAGAATGGAGCTTGCAAAATTGGCTGAAGGCTCTGGTTCATCAAGAAGTACAAGTACTAAGCGTCGTGCTTAATTTGTTAGCTTCTTTCCACAGATATACCAAAAGAATTGAGGAAGGAAGGAAGGAAGGAAGTATATTTTAATACTTGAATTTTTGAGGGATAAAACATTGAAAAAATTTATAGGCGAAGAATTAATGGATTTGGAAACGAAGAGCATTGTCATGAGGAGCATTGGGGACTCTATGCAAGTTGTGAAGCTCTCAAGCAGCAATGACTGCCTAGCAGTCAAGAATGGCGCTCTTGCTATGTCTGTACCAAACTGTGCAGATTCACATACAAGTGACAAAATCAGCCAGCGGGAGATTGGGAAAGTATTTAGGTGTTCATCCCAGAAACCTGCAAAAGAAAAAAAGAAAGAGAGCAGAGATAGATTACAATGGTGGAAAATGGGTTTCTTGTAAGATCCCATAAGAGATTCGATGCAATTCTCGATGAACAGATAGAACGTATTCAAAAATTTTGGATTGAGAACACTAGAGTCTCTCAAAGGATGTGAGAACTAGGAGATTGGAGAGAAATGTAAGAGAAGAACATGTTGCCCACTATCTGGAAGAATCACAGGTCGGTTTTTCAATTTGTGGTGCTTAGTGGGGTGGTCCATTTGTTGCTCAGTGTTTGTGGTGTAATGATGCATGTGAATTGTGTGTTGTTGACTTTGAGTAATATTTAATGTGTAGGAATATTAAAATATGACAGATTTGAGTTACAAGAACATTCTTGTGCAGTTACTGGGTGTGTAACAGTACCTAGAAAATGACAGAATAATTGATCCTAAAAGTTTCACATTTCGATAAGAGAATTGCTTGCAAATACACTTTCTGTCTGAAATATTATAAGAAACTACTAGATTACAAAATTTAGCTTTTATAAAGCTCTAAATCTGTAGAACTGTACATCCCAAAATCTAGAGACCTATAATTTTGAACCTATATTTTACTGAGCAGCGGGAGGAGGTGGTAAGGCTGGAACATAATCTGGTGCATCCAAGATAACAGTTTTCCGCACCATTTCATCCAAGGCTGCAACACTCAAGCCAGAACTATACAGAAGGTAGTTCATAGCTTCCACCATTCCATCATGAAAGGAAATAAGCTTCTCCAACTGGGCACGCTGGTCCCGGCTCAGAATTCCGAAATGAGCATTAACCCAAAAAATACCCATTCTGGCCATTGCATGGAGCATAAGCTCATGGAGCTTGCTCCTCAATTCTTCTTCTGGAAGGCCGGCTCAATTGCACTACCCGAAATTCCCTGGCGAGATGACCCTGTTATACTCATTGAGCATGCCCTCAAAATCTGCAAACAATATGGCATTTCTCATATCCACCTGCAGAAATCTGTCTTGGGCCTTTGTTAAACAACGTGTAAGGGCATGTGCATCAACTCTGGTATTTGGCTCATAGTTTCTTCTGAGTATTGGAGCTGCCATGCTGGGCCGGAATACCTGATTCGAATGGAATGCGGAAATGTGTCGTAGGAGATGAAAGGGTTTAGTGAGTAGAGGGCTAATTTCTTTTAAGATTAGGAAAAGTATAGAAGGATTATGAAGGTACGATTTCCAGATTTTTTTCCCACAGTCTGCTACCAAAAGAAGGCCTTGGCCAAGAAGCGCCAAAAGGAGCTCAAGTCCAACACACTTGTATTCAATTGGCCTAGATGGTACATGCGAATACTGCTTGGTGAGACTCCCTTCTTTGTGGAAAACTGACAATGTAACTTAGCCCCTACGGTAATTTCGGCATTCAGGACGATGTGACGAAGCCAAATTGTCATTTCGGAGCCCTCATCGTGCCCAACGCCATAACACTTGGGTTTCTACACGATAACCGACATGACACTTCGCGGTTTGAGAAGTTTTTCAGGACCATTGTTACGGTCCTAGGTGCAAGTTGCGCTTGCAGACCTATGGGATGCGAAGACGGCCTTGGGAATGCTATTGGGTGGCCCCAGAACCTCCCAAGCGCCAAGTAATTGCCTAGGGGTTGTGAGGGGTAATTTTAAATGGCATTAGTTTCGTATGTTAAATAACAAATTAAATATAAACTAGTAACATTGCCCGTCATTGCCGGGCTTTAGCTCAACATTTTCTATAGTGTGTTATGTTGGTATTGGACTGTAGATTTTGTGGAAGTGCTACATAGAAGTCATTGCAAATATATGAAATGGAATTTTGGCTTGACATGGTTAATTAGGTATGGGTATATATGTTTAAATATATGAAATGGAATTTTGGCTTGGCATGGTTAAGTAGGTATGGGTATATATGTTTGACTTTGAAATAATGACTTGAGTAATTGGACATTACATTTTCGGACAGTAATACGCTTGTTGCTCTCCTTGTTTAGGTCCTATAGGTCAATTGGTCTCCGTGCATGATATTTATATTTTAAATTAAAATGGTGAGAGATCATAGTTAGGGACATGGCCTCAAGGTTGTGCTTGGAATCTATTTAGTAAGTTGTGCATGTGGTGGATGGAGCATAAGACAATGCTTAATGTGCAAGTTATTCAACACTTGCCATTGGGTTGCTAAAACATATACATAATTCAATCAATATAGAGACCTTGAAAAGCGACATCTATGTGAGTGCAAAGCCATATGATACGTATAACATATATATACTAAACAAATAATTGTCTCTTGTTGGATCAAAGAATTTGATATGCTAACGTGAATAATAAACAAATGATTACCTTTTTTTGGATCAAAGAAATCATTATGAGCTATGAGGTCATTCAGTAACTTATCATTTAGATGAAAACCCATTCATCACATAGATTGGTAAAAAAACGTTATTAAAATACTAGTAATGGTGCCCAGCGTTGCTGGGCGTAAGTTGAGAGCCTATAAATGTTTTGGGCCGCAATGAAAAAAGGCCCAATTAATTCTTATTTTTATTATAATTGTTGTAATTCTCATTTTTGTAATTGTTGTAGGCATATGTAAAGTGAGGCACTTTGTGATAGCCTATTTTATTTGATATATTTGGATCTCCGATTCAATGTCGATATAACAATGAGAAAATCACGCTTTGAAGAGGTTGTGCATTGGTTGAAACAATATTTGTCCATGATGGGATAGTTATACGTAGGCATGCAAGAATGTTGATGATATAAAGAAAGTAAGAATCTAGTGTTTTCATAGCCATATGAGAATGTGTCGGGTAAGGTTTGTTATCAACATGTATCAGCATGTGTGGAGAAGACAAACACTCTAGATTCAAGCCTTCGCTTCTAATGACAGCTAATCTTTGCTAGCTTATGATGGAGCTGCTTACAAACTCAAAAGGCCACCTATGCCAAGCTTAATTTTGCTCACCTTAATTTTACACGAAGCACTATGTATGCATTAACAAATATTGTCTGCATTGTGCCAAGGACTTTGCTGTGGGGAAATTTCAAAATTTGGAATCTACAAAAAACAAAAAACATTGAGCCAAAAATGAATGGATGAGGAACAAAAGAAAGCTAAGATCAAAGATGCAGATGCAAGACTACTAAAGGAGGGGTATAGATTAAAATAGGAAAGTTTGTCAAGGAATAGCTAGAATTGAGCTAAAGTAGAAGTACAACCACATATATTATTTGCTATCAACATCTTGTAGAGCAATGAAAAGGGATCTCTCTACGTTTAGATTCACAGACTCAAAACTCGGAAGGGAGAAATGAATCAGTTGTCAAATGATGTCAAATTATTCAGATGACTAAAGATTCATACCTCATAATATTATAGAATCCCATGTCAATTCATACCTCATATTATTGCAGAATCCCATGTGAAGCCTACGATATTGATACACGTAGCTCCATCAGAAGTGCATATGGCCAATGCTGCCAATCACAACCGGTCGATTTAGAGTCCAACTTCCCTGCAATAACTGGTCGAGATTACAAATCAAAGGATGGATTACAACACAGGTTAGGGCAGTAGCAAACCCATAACAACACCAGAATGGCTTTTTATGTTTTGAAGTCACACCCATTACAGCAAATGGAAGCACAATTTTAAACTTGAACCAGCTTAGTACATAACCAGATAATTGGATTTATACTTGATAGAATGTTGCCTATAATAGTCCAGAAATTTTGATACTTCCTAAACTGTTTTCGAATATGTTTGACTCTTAAAACGCCCTCTGGAACATTGTTGAGGTAAGAAAATCTGGGTTTGGCCCATTGCCAACTTCACAATGGCAGACATAAAATAAGATGAGATAAAGAAGGTATAAATTCACTCAAGACATCCATCTTTAGGTTCAAAGGGTTCGAGGACCTTACAGACCTTATAGAAACTCCTGTGCATTTCAAATCTTCTAAACATGTAAGCGATTTGATGCCACGTGCCTTTCAATATAACATCAGTATAAACAGACAGTCTTGACCCTTGGAAACAGATACCAGATGGACATGGGAGAAAATTGTCATGCTTTGCGCCTTGCCGGTCTTTTTTTGAAGCTGCTACAATTTTGGAGATTGATTGCATAATTCTGTCACTCCAGCTTCTTTATGAATGTTGACCTTTGGGTTTATCATCTTCTTTTTTTGAAATTTGATTTTTGTTTTCATAGAACTTTCATCAATGACATCACAAAACTCTGGCATATCTGACTTCATCTCAAAAACCCATAAATTCTGAGCTTTGCGATCTTGACATACAATGAGGGCTTTGTGAACCATGCTCTTCACATGTGAACCATACTCTTCACAGGAATATTTATGTTTCTGTTGGTTTGTACGGACTTCGGTCCATGTTCTGGTTAGGGACTTCGGTCCCTTCTTGTTCTTGTTTTTGTTCTTATGGTCGCATGTCTTTGGGACGCTGCCTTTGTGGTGCGACATTAAAATATTCTTCCTTCCTTCCTTCCTTCCTTCCTTAAGAACTTTATAAGCTTAAAAACGTTTTAAGCTCTTCAGTAGCCAACCATAACCTTGGGCAACAACTCTACCATCCTTATCTGTGAACCAAAAGGGATTGCTTCATAATTAAATGATCCAAGCCTGTATCTTCATCTTCTTTAAAGCTACTTTCTGCTTCAACAATTTGTAGCCTGTGGAAGTAGAAATACCCTCAAAATGAAAATGAAAATGAAAACACCCTCAAAACAAAAACGAAATATGTTGGCTATCCTTGATTCTTATTGCTTCATGCAAGCCCAAATCTGGATGAAACACCCTGCAGCAACAGATGGAAAGATGGCAACATTGGTCTCTATACTTCCTGTGCCTTGATTGGGATCATCATAGCCTCTCCATTGCGTCTGCATAACCTCTACCAGCAGGGAAACAAATCGGCAAGGGATTGACTAATGAATCTTTGAGCCCTAAATCGATAAAGCAAGAAGAAGGCAAAAAAAAAAAGAAAAAAAAAGAAAACCCGTGGCAAGGCATTGGCTATTGAGAGAAATCGGTAGGCAGAGCCTCCAAACATTCAACAGAGAGAACCGCTCAGCAAGTGCTCCAGGCCGGCCCACGAATTGATCTGCTATCTCCTTCGGAAGGAGATACGGCCCTTGTTACGGCTCCAGTGGACGCGCGACTGCAGACCCACCATAACTGCCCTAAAATGCAGAAAGGATGAGAAGAGCTATCTGGACCATCAAACTTCTAAATCAAGTCTGGGCCGTCTAATTTAGGTCTCCATTCACAACATACACACACTAAAACATTATTAATATAGGATAAGTTAGACATCCCGATGAATTATAGCCCCTTGATTAAGCTATGGCTATAGTGCATTTTTTAGTAATAGAGAAACAAAACAATCCATGAAAGACTACTCTCCTCGTTCACATTAGTGGTCAGCTTCGGAATAAGTGAAACAATCCATGTCGTTCACATTAGTTGTCAGCTTCGGAATAAGTATGACATCCTGAATGCATCATCTCAAATAATTGTATATATAGACTCTCTTTTTTCTTGCATCGTCTCTAGTTTAGGAGGAAAACAATAGATTGAAATAAGAACATCAATAATCCTGGTTAGTGGATCTAATGTCTTTATGGTTCTTAAAGATGTGGTCTTTGTAAAAAACGTGCATCATTATATTTTATTCAAGTAACAATCGTTTGACAATCAAGTGATACATATTGGACCCATTTTGTGCTCGAAAACAGGTTACTAATTCATGGTGTCGGGTGTCATTCTTATCAAATTTTCCAAGGATGGTCTAGATTTTCCCTGGGGTCAATCAGTAGAAGAAATACGCAATGTGATATACAAAAAAATGTTGATCTATATATTTTCACATATGCCATCCATGTTATGTAATTTTCATATGCAACAATACAATCTAAAACAACTTTTTAATACATGTCAAACTTGGCGCGCTTTCCTGCTCTATAAATCTTTTGAAGGCAGAAAGTTAATACCAATACCTGAGCACAGGAAAACAAAGATGTTCTGTTACATACAAACATGTTGAAGACAACATATGATGGAAGACATATATAACCTGTTTTAGCCAACATAATATATCATGGAAGACAAACATATCAGGAACGTTCAGGGTCGCTAAGTTTTTTCGAATATTTGTCATGTTGCTCCTTGCTTAAGGGGAAAATGGTTTATGCTTACTATGGAAAGCAGCTGAACGTTTGAGACACACATTTTCCCACCCAAGATCATTTTTTCTCAAGTAGAAGCAGAACTGGTATGCGTTGCCTGCAACTCGGTAGATCTTAATGTGCGTGGAACTGGAACTCGATAGATCTTAATGTGCCTGCATGTCCAATATGAAATGATTGTTTAAGTTGAATGCCGTTTTTCTTTAAAGATCTTCATCTCTACACTGGCAAATAGGGTGTATCCAGCTGGACCAAAAATTATTTGCTTCACTGTCCTAATCTAATGCATTGGGGAAATGCGCCAAACTTTCAATACATTGGTCTCCTGACTCACTCAAACTTCCCTTAAGGAAAGGCAAAGTAATGGATGCCATACATGTGTTCCTTACCTAGCTCCATTCCAAAAGTAGGACTGCAAGTCTTGTGTAGACATTTTACAATAAATTTGATTATTAAAACCATGAACAATGAGCACAGTAGAAATAATGAATATGAACAAATAAATGGATCATAAGCAATTGAATGTTTTACCTCTGTATCAGCCTTCCAAATGCTTCAATGTGAATCTAATAAAGATTCAACCACCTGCTAGAAAAAAAAGTTGTGACCTTAACAACCATGCGAGTAAACTCAGAAATGGGAATGCAGGGGTGTGGACACTTCAATGGAAGACATTTCAGGAATTTACTTGATGTCTCTGCATTATTTTAACAACTGGATGTCCAACCTACCAACCTAGCCTTTTTACACCTGTTGTCCAATATATACTGAAATGAAGTTGCACCATACACAAACTGCAATTAAGAATATGTTAACCTTGAGGCTGGATTGTGCTTAAAAAAAGAACAAAATCAAAGAAAGAACATTATATCTCATGGTCAGAAATATGGGTGATGGGACTCCAGAAGATCTTCAACAATCCTGCATTAGAAGCTTGATAAAAAACTACTCCAAGGACACGCTAAACAATAGAAAGCTTCTTGCTGACTTGCACAAAGCTATAGATATTGTTTTAATAACTGAGACACAAACTCTTGGGACAGTAAAGATGCTCGAAAATCATTTGTACAATTCATCTAAATCATGATGTCTTGCATGAGGGAAACTTGATTCACTTGTACAGTGTGATCCTCACAAATTTCCTAAAGGAGCTGCTTCTATTTCCTATAGCCCTAGAAGAAGAACTAGATCTTAAAAATTTACCTACATATGTGCGTGTATATGCACAAACATGTTATATTGTCCTGTGGTTCATGCATACCAGACATGCATCAAATTATTCACATGTGCCGAGCTGGTTCTTGTGCAGCAGTTGCTCATGTTATACGATGGCACCAATTAGGAAGGGAACATGGAAAGCACGCACAAGAATTTAAATTAATGCAAAACATGCATGGATATGGGATTCAAATATCTATGTCTTCAACATGATCAAATAGAGACGTGTATATAGTGATGATCTATAAGTTTGAAAATCAAAAGCAAGTCTACCTGGTAAATCAGTTACCAATAAAGGAACAAGGCGTGATTCCTCCCGCCTTCATAGTTTACAGCCAAATAATCTATATCAACCAAAAGTCTATGTTTAACATTTAGAAGCACAGTAATACTAAACTGACAGCTAGTCTAAATGCCTAATTTCCTAGACTTATTGGCGGAATTGTTTACTCACCCACAAAGGCAAGTCCTCGTAGTCAAGCTGTAATGGGCCCATGGTAGACCGCTCGAGTATTTGATCCTTGAACGTGCCTGTGGGGCATTCCCGAGACACCGACATAAATGAGTAGAAGCGACTACTCATAAACGTGTAGACGATTTTGCCCAGTTGGTTAAGGGCATGTCGGTTAGGAACGTTACAATTGGTATTAGAGCAGGTCTCGAGTTCGAGTCTCCATGGGTACCTATATGCATGGGTAATTTGCACAGCCTTGGTAATCACATTGTCATTGCTATACATGGATAAACCATAGTTTTGGATGCTTGAGAACGAGCATAGTTCTAGTGGGAGAGATTGTAACGGGCCCATGGTAGATCGCTCGAGTATTAATCCCTTGAATGTGCAGGTGGGGCGTTCCCGAGACACCGGCATAAATGGGTAGAAGCGACTATTCATAAACGTCTAGACGGTTTTGCCCATTTGGTTAAGGGCATGCCAGTTAGGAACATTACAATTGGTATTAGAGCAGGTCTCGAGTTTGAGTCTCCACGAGTGCCTATATGCATGTGTAACTTAGTAACCTAGGTAACCACCCAGTCAGTGGTATATACTAGTTAAGTCATTGTCTTGGATGCTCGAGGACGAGCATAGTTCTAGTGGGAGAGATTGTAACGGGCCCATGGTAGACCGCCCGAGTACGTATTCAATCCTTGAATGTGCCCGTGGGGCGTTCCCGAGACACCGGCATAAATGGATAGAAGCGACTACTCATAAACGTCTAGACAATTTTGCCCAGTTGGTTAAGGGCATGTCGGTTAGGAACGTTACAAAATCTTCCTCAATCAACAATAGGTGCAAAGTTTCAACGAATCCAGAGGACTCAATGCATAGCCAGGAATGGTTGAAGCCGAAACCATCTCGCTCCAGCATCAGCCGGATGAACCACCGCATGAAACGATACATGGAACAAATAAAAGCCGAAATACAAAGCTACTTTTGCAATACGTCTGTTAGATTTTGTATCAGCTAGGGTTTGGCATTCAGCGGTGCATAAAACTCAACCGGACGGAATTACACAGAGAGAGTCAGAAAAAATACTATCTGTGTCTTCTGCACGTGTCTCCACGCCGTATCAAAATCCATGTCTCCATATCCATGAAAACCTAAAACCAAAACCTTATCAATATGTCTTTCCTGATTTTTGGAATACTAAGAAAATTTTCCTGCAGCTAATTCCCTTACAACGTTAGGAAAATCTACCTGAAAAAGAATTCTAAAAAGTTTCCCACTTGCCGTAAAAACTAAATTTAAACAATAGATGTTAATGCTGCTATTTAATTGGTTAAACCATTGGGAATAGGGGGCTTACGTGGCGCATTTCCATTGGTCTATCTAAATATAAAGATATTTTATTCTTGTATGAATGGACACGACCTGATATATCCAGATCAGGCCCAATCTATTCATAGACGGCTATTTGGAGCCAGAAAAAAGGCTCGGGCCCTTTTTCCACCATTTCTTGGGATTGCCATCCTTATTTAAGGATTTGGAGGAGCTTTTCGAAGACCCAATGATTTTAAAGAGCTTTTGAAAATTCGGCTGTGAACTGTGTTTTTCGTGTGATAGCCCCTGATACTTCCTTTTCTGTCTGTTGTTATCAATTTCGGCCTGATTGGGATCAGTTCCAGAAGCTTTTGGTAACTTCTGTTACTTTGTGTGATTTTGCTCGTTCTTGAGCAATACTGTTGTTGCAGTACTGGTTCTTGAGGTAGAACCATTGTTTGTAGTAGGGCTACATACTAATCCAGGGGATTAGTAACCAACTGAGCATGGGGAGTTCAGGAAAAACTCGTGGAGTGGGGAACTCTGGGAGTTCTTGGTAGTTCAATTGATCCTACATTAGTACCATGCAGTTGAACTGTCATTCCCTGCCGTCTGGCATGCTCGATCGCACAATGTCCAGCTTGTTACGAGCCATCGCAATGGGGCAAGTTTGAAAAACTATTTTATGATTTTAGAATTCATGTAATTAAACGTGATATGAACTAGAAATGATTTTGCTACATCAATATACACGAAAAAACAATCTTATAAATTAATGATGATTTTTAAAAACTAGTGTGAAATTTCAAATGAGTACAAAAAGTATGATATGAACCACTATTGGTTTTGCAAAATCAATATATGCATAAAACACATCTTCTAAACTATTGATGATTTCAAAAAACTATTGTATGATTGTAGAATTCATGTAATTAAACATGATATGAACTAGCAATGATTTTGCTAAATCAATGTACACTTAAAACAATCTTACAAAGTAATGATGATTTCTAGAAACTAGTATAAAATTTTGAATTAGTACAAAAAATATGATATGAACCACTATTGATTTTGCAAAATCAATATATGTATAAAACACGTCTTCTAAACTATTGATGGTTTCAAAAAACTATTGTATGATTGTAGAATCATGTAATAAACATGCTATGAACTAACAAAGATTTTCCTAAATCAATGTACACTTGAAAACAATCTTACAAACTAATGATGATTTCTAGAAACTAGTGTGAAATTTTGAATTAATACAAAAAACATGATATGAACCACTATTGGTTTTGCATAACTAGGAATGACACATGGTTTTTTTAACAATGTGGATTGTTGTATAAAAAAACCATATACATACTGGTTTTCATTCTATTTTTTTTAACAAGTTCATTTTTGGGGTCCTTGTGTCTCGCCACCTGTAATGATCTAGAATAAGTAGATAAGACTTTCTTGGCACGAGCACTTGGGGTTGTGATGTTCCATAATATTATACGGTATAACTACCGTATATTATGTATGCCACGTCACTGGTACATGCCGTAGATACGTCATGTACCCCGCACCGTAGACGGTATAGT
>JAANSK020240294.1:0-14094 GCA_011763485.2 Isoetes engelmannii
TGAGATGTATGATCTGCAAGGAAGGCTGTAGCAGTGCCGGATCAAGAGGAGAGAGGGCGGCCTCCTCCTCTGTTTCCGCCCTAGCCGCAAACGTAGGCGCCAGCGCCAAGAAACGTCATTTCATCCGATGTCCTCATATTTATTTCAGCAAGATATGATATATACCAAAAAACCAATGTATATAACATACATAAACTTATAAGAACATACATCTATATATAGGTCATCCTTATGCCATTCAAAGCAACGGGAAATCCAGATAATAACATTAAGCTTACTGCTTTCACATGAATACAACCTCTTGTCATTGCCCAACCCAAATTAATACTTAGAATATGCAATTTCTAAGAGCACATCCCTTTCTTGCAAGCTATATTCTGGCTCTCTTGTTTTGAATAAGTTGAAATTGCATATTCAATTATCTATTGACCTGCAAAAAATGGGGGAGTAGCTACGGGAGGATTATTATGGCAATTGTTCATAGATGACATGTCGGTCTAAGTTTGGTAAGACAAGCTTCCAAATCGTGAGTTCCAGCAGCCCATCTACCGTGGGGGCCCAATCTGAGAGATGGATCTGACTCTCCAAGAAGAATATGGTCTACGTACGAGGTTTCTATTTTTTTCAGCCATAGATGCAGAAATCAATTGATCCAATGGCCAATAAGAAGTTTAGCTTTTGTGTCAAGCCACGTGAATAGACTACAATTGCAACAAATCTTTTAGGTTTGCACTGCAGATAAGGCAAGCCTGGTAAATAATAACTTGAGATTTTGATGATCATAGTTACCAGTTATAATTTGACCTTAAAATGCAGAAAATACATAAGCATTAGCAATAGTTGCCTCATTGAAAAAAGGGTGTGATCATCCAGTGCATAGAATAATCCATAATCTGTTTAACAAACACAGCGTTAGAGAACAGTGCACAAAGCTTATTCTTTAACCATCCAAATGAAAGCATAACAAATGTGAAGCAGTAGAACGGGTGAATGCCATAGAAACAACAAGTGGAAACATGAGATATCAACCGAACAAGAGATATCAACCTATTGCAATGAACTTGAATTCAATGTCATTCCAACATCATATTTTGGAAAGAAATACCTATTCACGTAGATGCATACTTAAGAATCTAGAAGAAATACAACCTGGAGCTAACTACCTGAAGATAGTCTATAGTGGAGTGTATTATATGAAAATAAAGCTATTTAAAAAATGAACCAACATAAACTTTGAATTTGTCAATTGAAGGTCCTATCTTAGATATAGAAAAGTCCTATGGAAGACATGAAAGTAACAAATCAGAATGTACAATGTAGTGTACTAGTGACTTAAATTTGCTCCAATAGAGACCATCTTTTTTGAATTTGCTTCAATAGAAAGTATATTTTTTTTCCCGACGCTACATGCCAGCTCAAAAAGCTTTTCAAATAGGCATCCAGGATAACATACTTAGATAATGTGTCATTCACCTGCTCGATTACCATCTCTTTTGCAGCAGGCCTCAGATGTTCCAAACTTAGCCTGCAAATAATGAATGATCTTTATCACATAAATTATGGAAGTATGGAGGCATCAAATGGCATTTATCACATATAATTATATGTGCTAATTTTAGCAACACAATAGACATGTAATAAGTCTGCAGGACACGCAAGAGCTCTGGTATAACATTGAAAGGCATTGGCTTACATGCCTTCTTCCTCTCAAAATTTCTTGCTATAAAATTAGGCGTCTATTGATAAGATGATGTGGATATGATTGGCCAAATTTCATATATTGTACCAATTCTGAGTGCCATGCGCATATGCATGAGAAAAAGTTGATCTAAATCTGCTAGAGAGTTGAAGAATTGAAGCCTGGATTTAGAAGCGTAGATCTAATCTAAAAGCTCCATTAGCTAAGATATACATCCGGTTGGTTGCAATGCTCCCAAATAAATTTGAAACTAATGTCTTGGACAGTAAACTTAAAAAAAATACTGTGGCTTGCTTGCTTGTTGATTTGCCCATTTAACCTGAATGATTTGCCCAGCTCATAGTATGTTGGCTCGTGTTTGTTACTGTTTGATCTATAAACGGCTTAGGGTAATGGTCTAAGAAAATTGAAAGTCTGAAAAAGCAAAATGACTTTTCCGATCCACCAAGGAATTTTTGAGTGTCCAAAAACCTAACTTAGCCCGCATTGATATGAAAAAATAAGATAATATTTCTCATCGCCGGAAATACAACCAGTAATTGTGTTTTTGTTGAAGGACGTCAGATTTTTTGAATCAAACAATTCAATACAGGTATAAATGCAAACATAGAAAAAAATTCTCAGCAGATAAGCAGAGAGAGACCCACTGAGTGAAGCAACCTGCCTAAGCAGAAATCCAAATATTCCTCAAAAATCAATCGCCTCTTACGAGGGGCAAGTGAAGAACAATGATATGACTTAGCAATGTGACCTTGAGCTTCTTGAAGAACACGATTATCTGTCACATCCAAACCTTTGAAGATTACTAGTCTACGTCTTTTCATGATAATGCAAAGCAACCATTCTGCAGCGAGATGAAAAGTCCGGCTTTGTAACTCCGTCCAGGTGCTTGGGTAAATTGCCAAAAACACTTGTTGACTTGTTAGTGAAACTTGAAAAATGGAGAACAACCAATTCCATACAAGTCTAAGGTACAGTGATCTGATATTCTAGGGTTAAACTTGTGGACAAGCACGTTAACACGAAGACATTTATAAAGAATCTGCCACCAAAGCACTGCCACTTTAGGATGAAGTAGCTTATCCGATGTTTAGGACCACATCTGCTGCCATTGAGGATGAAGGAGTTGAAGGGACCACTTAGCAGAGGGAGGAAGAACATCAGTATCAAGCAACAACTTATACATAGAGTTCGCAAGTTTGTGCTCTTTAACCTCCTCATGACAAACCCATACCTGAATATCTTCTTGGTGTGGTAGAATAAGTGGTAGGTAGTCCACTACTTTTTGCCAAAGAGCTATATCACATCGCCCCAATAAAAACTTTAACTGAAAAACCTCCCATGTCAGCAGCTAGCCTGAGTCATACCATGCTGCAATTGTTAATATTCCATCAATTTTCTAACGTCTTTGAGTCAATAGGTGCACTATAGAGCAAAGCGTTGCATCATTTGCCAAGAGGATCCACCAACAAGGTGCATCCAACTGAGCACAAGTGGTTGGATTGATGTCAAATAATGTTTTGACTCAAGGGGGGTTCACCTTTAAAAGACGTACCAACATAGAGAGTGCAAGAAAGGGGTATTTTTTATTCAGAAAAACATACGTATACGTATGAAAAAATATATTAGAGGGGTTTTTAGAGGGGTATTTCAATGTATTTAGAGGGGTTTTTATGTAGGGGGTTTTCTTGGAACTTTAATCTCGCAGGTGGCATATGCACATACAAGTAGGTGGACCCTCCGGGGTTTTGACTGTGTGCCAGGAGTCTAACAATCCCTTTAAACATGGAGAAACATTATGATAAGGCCACAACTCATAGAATAAACTCCATGGAAGAGCATGTTTAAGCATGACTTTACCAAAAGGGATACAATTTTGAGATCATAACCTTACTTTGCAAATGGAAATCTGTCATGCCCAAACCTCCAGTAGATTTAGGTTTTGTACACTTAGACCATGCAACCTTTACCACAGCCCTTGCTTCATTTCCACCCCAAACAAAGTTTCTGATAACACCCACAATCTCCTTAAACTTTGATTGGGAAGCAAGAATGGCAGAAGCCATACAGACATGCGTGTTGCTTAAGACATGCTTAGCAACTGCTACCCTTCCAAGCATAGAGAGTTTTGCAATATCCCACCAAGAAGGTGCCTCTACAATCCCTCGATTATGACATTCCAAGCATCAGAAGGTGAGACATGAATACCCATAGGGATACCAAGTAACTTGGTTGCCTAAGGGTAGGCAAGAACACATGGTAGAACTTCATCATCTAAAGTCCACAGAGCAGAACACTTTTGCCAACCAACCAAAACTCCAGAAGCTAATGAAAATGTGTCAAGCAGAAGCTTTGCATTTTGGAGAATATCATCTTCTGCTATCAAGAATAAAAATGTATCATCTGCATACTGATAATTTCTTGAGAGCCATTCTCCATAGGTAGACCACTAATCACCTCATCCTCAGCAGCACTAGAGAAACTATTGGAAAACCATCAAGACCTGGACATTTTCCTTTCTCCAATAAGTGAGCCACTGCACCTAATTCATCCCTAGTGATATTTGACTCCAAAAGTGAACATTGCTCTGCTGAAACAATAGAACGCACTTTAGTCAACACAACAGATTGCATGTCCTTCTGAAAAGGAAGTGGTTTTGAGCAAAGAAGGTCGCAAAATGATTATAAAGGTGTTGCTTTAGCTGCACTGGGTCAGAGACCTCCAAGCCCATCTGGAAGTTGCCATCCTCCTTCTTTTGCCGCCCTAAAAAAGAATTGTGAACACCTATCACCAGACTTGAACCATTATAAACCAACATTCAACTTAGCTCCAGTCACCTTCTCGATCTCAAGATCCTTAATTTCTTACAAGATCTGTTTCTCTCTAGTGCTAGAAGAAGGAACATGAGCTCTGCATATTTGTAACTTCTGATATAAAGCTGTCAATTGACCTGTTGTCTTACACACTTTACGACGAGCCCATTCCTTAGCAAAAGATTTGATCGCCGCCATGGCAACTACTACCCCACCCTTGGATGGAGAGAATGCCTGTGCCCACGCATCTTTACAACCCATTTTAAACTCTTCATTCTTCAGATACCTAGTATTGAGCTTGAAAAATGTTTTAGTATATTTCCTGTTATTTGACAGCAAAGAAGAGAACCATTGTGGGTTATGATCTGAAACGAAACTATATTAGTCCTATGAAAAGGAAGTACCAAACCAACAACAAGACCATTATAATAGCCACGATCATGGCCAGCATAAGCCCATCCAACCATTACACCATGTGAATGGCTGGTCCCCATCAATTCCCCCCCATCCACAATCCAGCAAGAAGTGTCGCCAATGTTCCCTCTCAAATCCTTGGATTACTTGTTATCCCCTACCACATCTATCAACTTCTTACTTCTACCATATTAAAATCACTGACCATAAACCAAGCAACATTACTTCCAAGTCAGAGCACCTTACTCCTCAAAGCAGCCCATAGCCCCTTTGACTCAGTCGCTTATGAGCATAAACATTTACAATACCCCATTCTTGACCCTTGTCCTGCCATTTGACAATAATCCAATGACCAAACTTATCAATCTGTGTAAATGTAACATTAATAGAAGACCTCCTAGCAGTGAGGACCCCAGCTTTAGAGGAATCAGCTACCGCAATAAGTACATTATAATGACGACCCAGAATGGATGCCAACTTGTGTACATAACCTCTCCTACATTTGTGTTTTTGAAGGCAACAAAAGTCCATAAAAAGTTTGGATAAATAGAGAGACAGTCTGCTTCTTTTACTTGGGGAAGAAGTAAGGCCCCGAACATTCCATGACACAATTTCATAATACCGAATTGGGATGTTCCACTTCCATACTCACTACCTGTGTATCTATCACTTCATCCCCATCCTAGCACGTGGCAAGGGGCAAGCCTCCTCTCTGTTCCACCCTTCCATTGTGCACTATAATCCTTGGCGAAGGAGAGCCTCCCCTCTGCTCCATCCTCCCCATATGTTGTGCAGCTCCATCATGAGCCTCTATTGGTGAGGGAGAGCCTCCGCTCCATTCTACCCTCCCATATGCCTCTTCTGTAGAGGTGAGCCTGATCTTGCGGCTTTTTTCAGCTGACTTTAGTCCATCCTGAGCTCTTTCTTGCCGCTCTTGTTCCAGTTGAATCGAGTGCAATTTGGTTGTAGCAGCTTCATAAAAAACAAGGTCATGGGTCTCTATAGGAGGAGAAGGAGCAACAGCAGCTAGATTTGTTGTATTTACATCAGACATGGACTGAGAGGGAGGAGATGCGGATTGTGTATAAGTATTGGGGATAGAAGCAGGAGGTGTGTGGCAGTAGAAGGTGTGGGCATGCGGGGGACAATGATAGGATGATCCCTCTTAGCTCAGAAGTTTGCAAACATTGCTAGCTGAGGAAATAATATAGCAAGCTGAGGACCATTAAGCAATTTCAAGTCAAACTTAAGAAACATCGGGCCACTTTTAATCACAACAGATTCTGGCATTGCATGACCAAGGGAAAGTGACACACAGATCTTTGCCCCATCAACAATGGAGTGGGCCAAATGGGTGCCAAACCACTAGCAATGTTATTGCGGAACTCGAGGACTAACAAATCAGGAGGAAGATTAGAGATTGAGAACCAGCAAGACATTTTCAAAGCATTGAGCACGTTGGGATTAAAACCTGGGGAATAAGACTGGTACAATATATAATCGCTCCACGTAGGATCAACTCCTCATGCCACCAACTGGTCTGCTACAGCAACATCATAAAAAACAATCAGGAAGAAGTTTTTATCCAACATTTTCAATGTGCGATAGTAGGAAGTCCAATTTCTTCGAAGACGACCTGTTATCCAGTATCCAAGCTTTCTAATATCCAGATAGATACCAGTATGGCCCACTACTTCAAATGACATCAAATTACCAATGCAATTCTTATATGAAGATCATGATCAATTTCTACCACATGATATCCAGAAGCCTTAAGGGTGTCTTTACATACCTCAGCTTCATAGAACACCTCCACTGTCCACTGATGGTAATGTAAAATCAAGCTAAGCCTTGCGTGCTAAAAGCTCTCCAAATAGGGAACCAATATCTCTCTTATTTTTTTGAATCATCAAGTCAATAGCAGCTAAAACACGAGAAGAAGAAATAGCATCCCTAGTTACCCCAGTGATCTGAATTGCCAGACCTCCATGGTAATGCAGGAGCTGGAGCCACAACTGTGGAAGTTGGGGGGGGGGGAGGGGGGGCTAGAAGCACCATCACATTGAACTCTATTATCAGGAGCAACAACAGGAGACAAAGAAGTACTGGGCACATCTTCTCGATTACCATTGGAGGGAGGCAATTGAAAAAAATCACTGTGAGATAGATCCATACTTTCTTGTAAGCTTTCTTTCACCAGAGGGTGTTCTCGCTTCTTCGCTATCGAGGACCATCGGATCATTAGATATACCTAGAATATATTGACTAGATATGGCACCGTGCACCTTAAGGTTAGGCACATACTCCTTGTTGGGGACCTAATTTATTTTCAGAGGTGCAGATTTCCCTCCACCACCACTACACCATGCAGTATAAGTAGAAGCTGGGAAGACATCTGCTAAGCTGCAAGAGGAAAAATATACATCACCATTTGGCCCGAGAAATCGCGGCTAAACAAGCAATTCTATTAATTAGCTTGTGCGGTCATCTGGAGCTATCTTCTATATGATTCTCATTTCACCACGCAAATTAGTTGTTGTTGGGCCAACTGGTCGGGGATGTAACTGCCTAAACACGGATATGGTGGCCACCACCATCATCAAGTTCAACTTCCAAACCACTGAAGACCTCATCAGGTATATGTTCAGATCTCACCGGTCCGTAAGATCGCAGCTGCGATCGCTTGTCGCTGACGTGGTGGCTATCACCGTCCTCAAGTCCAACTTCTTTTGTAGTAGGTACCTCATAAGGTGTCTTTGATACCTCCATTGGTCTGGTAGATCGCAGATGCAATCCTACATTCACGTGGAAAATCTAAAATTTCAAAAGATCTCAACTGCCATGAGATGTTCTGGTACAAGATTTTCCTGTAGCTTACAGATTCTTTTGGTCAACATATTTAATTTCTGCTTAATTTGTAGTGGTGGTCAGTTTTCAGAAAGTGCATGATCGTTCCAAATTCAAATTTTACGGTTCCACGTACAACCAAAAAGTGTTGCCTATTTTTTCTGGCCACCGGAAGGTTGCGGATTTGTTCGGACGACGGAATTTAAAATGTCAAGTAATAAGTATGGCAATTTTTTAAACAACCACTGTATAAAGGATGCGTACATGCCCATTATGGCGACTTTAATGCAATGGGTGCACTATTCGAGGTTTTTGGTTACTGATGCATGGGCAGCCTATAATAAAGGCAAGTAATCCTATATAATATGTTCCTAGTTTTTGGTTCCGGCCCCCCTCCCCCCTTCCCCATTCGAAGAGAAATGGTGGATTGGGATTCAAATCCCTTTATAAGAAAACTCAAGCTCTAGGAGCCAAATATGTATGGAAAGCAATTAATGGGTAGAAATTCATTAGATATTGGCTTGGCATCAGTAAACCCTTAGACATGGGTAAATATGCTCATATGCTCCTTGACTCTGCATACTACCCCTTCAAAAGTGCTCCCAATACTTCCCATTTGATGAGAAGAATCTTCACAGCCTGGATGGAAGTTGTCGAAGGCTTTGAAAACAAGGAAAGTAACTTTGATAGTGCTACTTTCTCTGTTTTTTTGTCACCTATTTTCACAGCAGAAGGAGAGGTGTGTTGGGCTCCTAAACATCCTACAATATGAAAAAAATGGAAGGTTGCGGGAATTACCCAACTCCAATACCTATGGTATGATAATCATTAGAGAGAATGGGAAGACATCTCTCAAATAATCAATGGTAAAAGATTTGATAAAACCTCCACAGATATCATATCTTAGATCTCAATCTACTGTTCTCATCAATGGCTCTCTAGGTAAATTCTTTCATTTGGCTAGAGGGGTTAGGCAAGGTTGTCCTCTTGCCCCATATCTTTTCATCATTGTGGCTGAGCTTCTCACAAAAGCAGTGATTTATCACCAGAATCTTGGTAATATATCTGGTCTGGAAGCAAGTGGAATACGAAGGAGACCTTGCTCTCATCGATCGAACAGCTTTGTATGCATATCTTTCACAGCTCTATTCCTCTATATTGAGTTCACGAGCTCCTCTGGTTAAAGAAGTCATGGACGCAGCCTCTCAGACTGTGACTCCAACTTACACAGAGATAGCCACGCAGAAAGAGCCTGTAGAGTCCTCCAGTCCAACATTCCCCTCAGATAGTCCCCACACACGGGGCCCAAAGTATAGTGACAATTTGGAGGACAAAGCTCTGAATTTGCGGATCGTAGGACTCCCTGAGTCCAGCGGCAGATCAGATATAGAGGAGGCTGAGCGTTTCTTAACTGATGCCATGCATATCACATGCCCACGCATTGAGACAGCATACAGGGTTGGCATCCAGCGAGCAGACCGACCTCGTCATATTTTGATCCACTTTCGAGCACGGCAAGACAGATTACATGTGCTCCAGCATGGCAGCCATCTTCGGAATACCAAATTTTCAGTACATGAAGACCTTACGCTAGTGCAGCTGAGTTGCCGAAGGGAAGAGCTTCATAAAGTACGGGAAGCTAGATCACAAGGGAAATGGGCGGTGTATAGGGGCAGGGCTGCGATCATTCGTGACCAGTGACCTCTCGACCCATGGCTGGGATATTCTTAGATACATAACAAAGAACTATAAGCATGAATACAACATAAATGTTTGTTGTTATTGTTCACGGACTTCGGTCCGTCCTGTTCTGTTTCAGGACTTCGGTCCCCGTACTGTTTAAGGACTTCGGTCCCCTTTATACTGCTCCGTCGCATGTCCAATTGGATGCTGCCTTGTGGCGCGACGTTAAAAATGCTATCTTATTTTATCTTATCTTATCTTCTTGATAATTCAACTAAATTGAATATTATGCAGTATGTTGATGACACCTTTTGCTTCCTTCAAAATAAGATGCACAACATCTCCTTCTTTCTGGACATCTTAGACTGCTTCAGTGCTGCTTCTGGAATTCAGCTTAACCTCAAAAAGAGCACTATTATTGGTGAAGATCTTCCACCTTCAATTCTCGGGATTAACTGTATATCCTCTTCCCAAGCAAGTAATCTCCTAGGTATGCCTCTTTCCCTTGATTCCAAATTAAAAGGACTTTGGTCTCCTATCATTACCAGAATCAAGAGGAAGCTTAATAACTACAGAGGTTGTCTCTCTTTGGCTGGGAGAACCATTATTGCCAACTCTGTCATTGCAAGCTCCCATGTGTATTTTTCTTTTGCCCTGCTTGCTCCCAAATGCACCTACTATCAGTTAGAGAGAATTATCAGGAATTTTATCTGGGGCAAAAACCACGTGGTTAATTGGCAAATGGTTTCAAGGCCTAAGTCTCATGGGGGCCTTGCTTGCAAGAATCTGTTCATGCAGGGATGTGCTTTGGCTGGTAAATACATCTGGAAGTCTCTTCATGGTCATGCCTCTACTTTCATTAACTATTGGATTGGTAAAAAGTCATGTAAAAGGCCATCCTTCAGTTGCTCATCAGCTTTTAACAATCTCAAGCCTGCTTCTAACACTTCCCCTCTAGTGAGAAACCTTATTTTGGCCTGGAATAAAGTCAATTCTGTGTTCAAGCATAATCATCTAGATTCCATCAACAGGGATACCTCCATCTTCTGGAACCCTCATCTTTCTGAAAACAGTGATTCTCCTCTGGCCATTTCTTATCCTAGAATCTACAAGAAGTGGACAGATCTTGGGTTCAAATCCATTAGTGACCTTTGGATCAATGGCAATTTTATTACTTGGACTGCCCTTAAAGTTGTCATCAGAGGTACCCCTACTGATAGGAAACTATACAGATATCTATCAAGTTCTCTTAAGCAGCTACAGGCCCCAGTTAATGAATCCTTTGCTGACTAGAATCTTAATGGCAGGAACAAATATAATGTCTATATCATCTACAAACTCCTTGCCTCTCATTCCTCCCCTTCTAAAGCCAAAACTTATTGGAATATATCTGAGGAGGATGAAATTAAACTATTCCATAGCATCTGGAATTCTTACTGTACCCCAAAGATTTCTTATTTTACTTGGATTATAGCTAACAAAAGTGTCCCTAATATGCTCTCTTATCAAAAGCACTTTGGTACTAGCCTGAATGTACTCGAATGACTGTCCTCTGAGGTGCAATGAAGCAGAGTCTATGGAGCATATCTTTATCTGCCCAAAGCTTGCTAACTTCTGGACATGGTTTGAGAACACGTTCAATATTCAGAGACCAAACAATCTTGTGAGCTTCATTTCCAATGATGATCCTTTCATCAACACAATTAGCTTCACTGCCCTTTGGAATATTTGGAAACAAAGAAACAGGTGTATCTTTGGAAAGAAATCATTTTCTTTAGTTTGGCTCAAACTTCATATCAATTATGATCTGGAAGCTATTGCTACCACCCATAGAAATAAATGTAAAAGCAAGGATAACAACCATGATTCAAGATGGGACAACATTGGAGAGTATTATGGAATTTGTAAAAGCAAGGATGACATCCATGATTCAAGATGGGACAACATTGGAGAGTATTATGGAATTCATAATTTATTTAAGCTTAAGTTCTTGCATTCCTTCTCTAACTCTTGATTTATTCTTACCAGATTATCTCATAAGTTGCAGAAGGACCCTAGATGTTGGATTCGATATGGCAGAAGCAAAGCTATTTGCTTCCTTAAGTACATCTGCAGGCAGTTCTAGCAATAGCAAGACAAATGGCAAGGGTAAGGGTAAAAGGCCTTTTCAGGACCTCTTGGCAGGAATAGACCAGATACTTATGGAAAGTGAGAAGAGTAAATATTTTCTTAGGTCCAGAGTCATCCCACCAAAAGAGATTAAATGGACTGAGGAATTCTGTAGTTCTGTGTATCAGATGGCTCATCTCTATTGGTTCATTGAGAAGAATCATGAAATTATGATACAAAAACAATTTGAGCACTACAGAGAGTGCTACTATTACCACAGAGGGCAGGCTGATGCTTATGGTAATCTCATCCTTTTGATGGCCACTTGCAATCTTGACGACCTGATAGACAGTGTGAATTGGAGAAGCAAAAAGAACAGCCATAACATCCAGCAAGAAGTCTTTGAGGACTTTGACTTCATAAACACTTACAGCTTCTGACCACACCAAACACTTCTTCTTCCTTTTTGCCCTTGTAGGTACTTTGGCTACTTGGTTCAGTTCCAGGACTCTTTAGGGTAGACCAATCTGCTATAATGGAGAATTTTGCTGTACTGTCTATCTGGTGCCTCCATCGACACAAGTTACCGAGACAAAGTTTCAGTGTTACAAAGATTTTGTTCAAAGATACAGATCCAGGTTTCACTGCTGCAGTCATTCAGCTGGTCATCTTCCTATTAATCTTTAACCAGTGGATTGTTTTTGTCATCCAGACTTCTCTAATCTCTCTACAGAGATTAGAATACTTTCTTATTAAGTTAATCTCTATTTTCAGGTCTGCTCATTGGCCTTTCACCATGAGTAGCAGCCTTATTGTACTTGTTTTCCTTTATTAATGATAAAAAAAAACCTCTTTCCTTCAAAAAAAAAAAGAAAAGAAACTAGCAAAAAGGCGCAACAGTGGGCTTGGGCAGTATTAGGCTTGGATACAGTTTTTCATTAGGAAAGCATGTACCGGACTAGAACATTCATGCAATTGAGTTAATGGGATATTAAAAAGTTTTTCTTTTTCTAGTCGGTTTGTTTTTTGCTTAGTTGGTTGTATGGAGGACTTGGATTTCGAAATGATCATCAAATGGTTTGTAGGTCACAATGTCTCGGGGCATTTGTTGGGCTTCATTTGATGACGACGTAATGGTGCCATGACGTTTGTCGTGGCCTATGTAGATTTCGTTGTCATCTTTGCATCGTATCGAGTAGATGGTAGCTTGCCTGTTGTTGAGAAAGAAATGTTTAATCATCTCGTGTTATTTATTGTAATAGCGTGTGTGTATAGTCGTTTATTTAATTATTTTTGTTGTTATTGTCATTAATTGAAGTCCATTTAAATCTTGGAGGGTCACATCTGGACGTTCATCTTGTGGCCGACCGGGGTGAAGCAAAAGCTATCACAAGGACCAAACGCGATACCACTTATAGAACCAAATGGCGACTTACCATTTGCAGTATAGCAGAAAGGAATGAGATAAAATACTAGAATCTGGATCATATAATCGCTCAATAAGTGATACAATAGTGCTTTTGCCACAACCACTGCAACCTAGCAATGTCTTGCCTGTTGGAATTATGAAAGAGAAATTCTACATCACAATTGTATCTGTGCGTGATGAGTATCTAAAGGGAACACTCTAACTCAATGCAACCATCAACCACAGCTGGGCTTCTCTCCATCTTCTCCTCATTCAAGCTAATGAGTTTTAAGTATTGGCTGCAGCGTCTTTAAAATATTGGACACTGATGCCCTTGCCTCTATAAATGTTGGAAAATTCGAAAATGCCTAACCAAGTGAACTGCATTGAAGGTGGACTTCCATTGTGAAGTTAGTAACCTAAAAGCTGGTAGTATGTTGTGGTATACTTAACAAGCCGCTTATTACAATATTTCAAGATGGTGGTAAAAGTTTTTCCAGCCTTTGATGTCCCATGACGAATCAATACAATTGCATACCATATAAGTGCAACCAATGCCAAGACCTTTAACAAGGCCACTACGTTTTCCCAACTTTAAGGTTGGTTGCAAAGCTCTGGAATATGCATTTACTGCTCTTGATTCTCCTTCAAATCTCCTTTAAATGAGTATACTATTCGTATTTGAGCCACCACCTAATTACCCGAGTTCATCAACATACATATTAAAGAATTTCCTTTATTTGTCAATTGTGTGGTGTTAATTATTCTATCGTCAGAATCATTGTTAACTACAGGAAAGGGGTAAAGACTGTAAGAGAGAACATGATAAGTATATAGAGATGCCTTCTCAACAATTTTGCCAGCCTCCTCATAGGCCTTTTGACTCTTTGCAGCAATATTGACCGTGGAAACAACATAGGCACCTGAAACAAGTACTTTTACCAGGGCATCCAAAAGACTTTAATATATATTCTGCAAGAATTTAAGATTTATATAGCAATAAGAATATAAAGTAGATAAATAAATCCAAATACTGATTGGAACACATTGTCACACATCCAACAAGAGCAATTGCAGGTACCACAACAACATTCACAAGAGCTAGCTGCCACAGTGATGCA
>JAANSK020240405.1:0-14093 GCA_011763485.2 Isoetes engelmannii
GAAGAAGAAGAAGAAGAAGAAGAAGAAGAAGAAGAAGAAGAAGAAGAAGAAGAAGAAGAAGAAGAAGAAGAAGAGATGAAGCTACTATTGACACCACTCAATGTGGAAGAGAAGATCAAGGCAGGAGTAAATGGTTGGCCATAAATCAAGGTAATTCTCTGAACATTAAATTTGATGATATTGATATTTTAGAAGCATTAATTGTGCTGGAACCTAGAGTGGCTAAAAGTTATAAAGAGTCCTCTAATGCAGCTTGTTAGAGAAAAGCCATGGAAAGTGAAATTTGATAAAACTCAGACATATGAAGTAGTAGACAACCCTCAAGAAAAAGATATTGTTGGAAATAAATGGATCTATAAGATCAAACTTGAAGTAGATGGTATAACACCAAAATATAATGCTAGATTAGTTGCACAAGGGTTTTCTTAGAAAAGGGTCTTGATTATGATGATATTTTCTCATCAATTGTTAAAATGACAGTGTTAAAAGAATCGAAGACTGCAAGCATATTGTGATGATGATTGGGAGGGAAAGTTGGATCTAAGAAAATCCACCCTTGGATATGTCATTTTATTAGGGGGAGCTCCTATTTCGTGGAGATGCAAAAAACAGGCTTCCACTGCTATGTCAACAGCCGAGGCTGAATATGCTTCCCAAGAGGGGTTCACCATTTTTTTTTTCTTATAACCTATCTGCATGCATGGGGAGGAGGTTTTTTTGACCCATTTACGTACATATATGTCCAGTAGGGGGTCCTTTTTTTTAGAGTTTTGGGCACTAGCCTAGTTAAAATTTATTCGCAAGGTGTCAAATTTGGCTTCTTAAAAATCCGTATACGGGGGGTTTTTTGCTACCCCTTGCACGCAGATGCATACCCCCCATATATGAGTGCATCCCCCTTGATGCTTCCACAACCCTTGTAGCAAAGGAAACTGTATATTGCCAAAGATTGCCTGCTGAGTTATACATCTTCTAACTTTTTAACTGTCTTGCACTGTGATAGTATGAGTTGCATATCGATGACTAAAAACCATGTTATGCATGAGAGAATCAAACGCATTGAATTGGAAATGGATTCTATTAGAGAAATGGTGAACAAGTAATTAATCAAATTGGAGTATGTGCATACAGATGATCAACTTGTAGACATCTTTACCAAGGCCTTGCATTTTAACAGATTCTCAAAGTTAAAGGATTTGCTGCAGTGTACAATCATTGCAGAAGCAACATTTAAGACTATATTGAAGTTCTTGATAATATTTGCTTTATTGATAAAATGCCAAGATAAAGGTACATACAGCTCTGTAGTACAAGAAGTTTATAATCGTTGCATAGGTGTTGATACAGAATTTTTTATGAAGGTGCAATAAACTTAAAACATGTATTCACATTTCAGTCAGAGTTGTTGCACATGTTTGAACAATCGGGGATTATGACATGAATGGAGATGAAAAATTGACATATAATGGTCATGTCATAATGCTAGTGATGCTCAATAATAAGTTGTAATTATCTAGGATTAGTTTAACCTATGGTTTAAATGGTTAACCTAATTCTAAAATGTGGACATGTCATATTTATCCATGGACTGCTTTCATTCTCGGTTCAATGGAATAATGCCAGCTTCGAAATGCTGAGAGCAGTGATAGAATCGTAATAAGCAGGGGAAGCAAGTCAGAAGCTGGAAAAAATCGTGAAGCAAATGGTATAATTATTTTTAAGGTTGGTCCTACCATTTTGCTGAAACTTAAGAATGAAACTCCAAGAGAATTGTGGCAGTACTTGCTGGAGCATTTTGAGAAGAAAACATCTTCCCAAATTGCTGTATTAGAAAGTGAGTTAAGGAAACTAAAGTTTAATGAGAAGGATGATGTGGATGTATTCTTTGAAGAAATTGATACCATAGCTTCTGATCTAGAAGGAACAGGTCTTAGAATGACACCCCAGGATGAGGTTAATGTTATATCATGATCCTTAGCTAAATTTAGGCAATTATCCTTATTTATCAGGATTGTTGCAAAATCAAAAGAGGAAGCGGAGAACATTCTAAGAACAAAAATTGGGCATCAACTTTCGCTTGAGGAGGATGAGAAAAAAACAACAAAAATACTCTACACTAACAAGGCAAGCAGAGGTCGAAGAAAAGGGAAGATTAGCCCATGCTAAAACTGCAACTCATACGATCATATTAAAGCCAACTACCCTAAGTTAGATGACACAGACCCAGCTTGTTATAATTGTGGCGGTAAAGGGCATATGTTCACCAATTGTTCTAGTTCGAAGTATTCTAACTTTAGAGGGAGAAGAAGGGGAAATCGTGGAGGATTTGCTAGAAGAGGAAGAGGAGCAGATAAAAGAAAGCATGCTAGTGTACACTTCACATAGGAGATCACGAAAGAGGAAGAAGAAGGTCATGATCATGATGATGAGGTAAGGTTTCAAACCTTGTCTATTTATGAAACTAATAATGAACTCGATGATGACTTTATATCTTAGTGGAGCTGAGAAATCAGTGACACGCTCAGTCAAACTGCTAAAGGATTGCAAAGGAGAATTGCAAAGGATTGAAGATCAGGACATGTGCAAGTTGGCAATGGAGAAATGCAAAGGATTGAAGATGTAGGCATATTTGAATGTATGACCTAAATGGGAAAACTATGAACTTAAAAAATGTTTTGTGTGTTCCTTCATTAATAAGGAATTTAATTTCAATATCTCAGCTTGTAGATTTGAAATTTAGAGTTATTTTTGAGAAACTCAATTGTAAGGTGTTTTTTGGAAATGAATTAAAGTTCCTTGGAAAACGTGTTGGCAATATGTTTGACTTGAGCAGTAAATGTTTGTCAAGTATAAATTTGACCACAGACGAAAGATTAGGCCTAAATGCTATGGCAAAGCAAGGGCTGATCACATTTTCAAAAAATAGAACAATCTGTTTATATGTATTGGATGCAAGTTGGGAAAGCACAATAGATTACCTTTTTCAAAATCAAACAAAAGAGCAAAGGGGTTGCTGGATCTGATACATACAGACCCGTGTGGTCCTTTGAACATGGTTGGCATCACAGATAAACGAGATTTTATAATATTTACTGATGATTTCAATAGAAAATGTAGATAATATTGCATGCGGACTAAGGATCTTGCTTTTGATGCCTTTAAACTATTTGTTAGTGAAGCTGAGTGTGAAATAGGAAGAAAATAAAGCGTGTAAGGTCGGACGGAGGTGGAGAATATATGTCAAGGAAATTTGTTGAAATTGTCAACGAGAAAGGGATCAAAAGGCAATACACTTGCGGTCACACGCCCGCAAAATGGTGTGGCTGAAAGAAAGAATAGAACTATTATGAATTCTGTTATAGCCATGTTAAAGCATAGTGGTCTCCCAAATCACTTATGGGAGGAGGCAGCAAAGACTGTTGTTCATATACATGTTGCATCTCTTTGAACAATCAAAGATTATGACATGAAGGGGGATGAAAAATTGACAGATAATGGTCATGTCATATTGCTAGTGATGCTCAACAACAAGTTGTAATTATTTAGGATTAGTTTAACCTATGGTTTAAATGGTTAACCTAATTCTAAAAAGTGTACATGTCATATTTATCCATGGACCACTTTCATTCTCGGTTCAATGGAATAGTGCCAGCTTCGAAATGCTGAGAAGGAAAGTTTCCTACTGTGAAAATGGTGGGAGCCTTAAAACTAAGCTGAAGATGATCGATTATATACAGGTTGAAGACAGAGTTGCCGGATTATGCAGGCTTGGGCTATCAGAATCTCCAACCTAACTGTGGTGAACAAAATCTGGTAAAGGGAGTGTATATCGTGGTCTACATATTCTATTTAATAGAATAGAATAAAGTTTAATGCTTGATGAGTAGTGATCACTGATTGTAAATGTGCATTGCCAAATGAATATTGAGCTTTGATACTATTGCACTATATAAAGGTCAATGTCTGAAAATATTCTTAGTGTATTTTACCAAGCTAATCTTCATTATCATCTTTTGTTATCAAGAATAGAAAGGTATCATCTGCATACTAATTAATAATTTCTTAAGAGTCATTCTCCATAGTAGACCCCTAATCACATCCTTGATGAACTCCTCTGCCAACAAAAAGACGGCAGAGGGCTCTCCTTATAGAAGAATACTGCAAGCAATGCTATTTGTTGCGAGTGTTTTCAGCAGTAGAACCTCCATTAAAACCAAATGGTGTGCACAAATGGAAATGGAGAGCTTGAATGCATGCATTTCAATACAGGTTAATGGTCCTTCAATGGCCAGGGAATTTGATTTCATAAAATCCTTGCATTGTGGAAGGGAATGGCCAAATGCCCAAAAGCAAGCATATGAGATTTATTTTGTACTTGAAGTTACACTTGTACTTTTGTACTTGTATTTAAGTATATGACCTTTATTTTTGGTTTTGATGCTAAGAAGGCTTTGTTATGAATTTAAAACAATATTATGTGTTAATATTTGTTTCAAGTACTTTCTAGTGCAAAGTGAATTATAAGCTTTAAAATTTAGTGTAATTGTTAAAAGCTGATTAGTTCGTTGTTTTGAGGGCAGATTTCATTAATTTGTGATTGGAACAGGATGAATCCAACTCGTCTAAGACAAATTTGATATAACCACCTTGAAGAAGGCAAAAGACGCTAGAAAATTCTTTTGCACCCTGGATGAGGTGTAAGGGGGGCTTCCCATGGGTGCAATACTTGCAGGTTTTATGAAGGTTTGATTTCTGGAGGCCAGTTCCTATGATCGCTCGGGTTTGTGGGGCTCAAGTCTGGGCCCTCAAGAAGAAGCAACACATCACGATTACTTTCTGCTCAGGTTTTGGATCTGATTTTGATCAATCACTTAGATTTTGTTCATGTGCATCAATCGGCTGAGATTTTACACGAAAAAACCTTGAGGTCTTCTGATTCATGGAAACGCAGAAAGCTTGCTCCAGACCTTGAGGTCCAGAAACCTTGAGGTGTTCCGTTCATGGGAAACCCCCCAAGGCTCGGAAGTTGACTCGCCCACCACCTTGTCTTGCACCTCACCCTTACAAAGCGTAAAAGCCCACAAGGGCATTTTATATAATACGTAAGTACACCTCTTATGGGATTGATAGAAAAAATTATATCCCACATTGGAGAACCTTTCAAAGTGGACAGGAATCGCATAAACCCAATAGCCCAAGAAGGTTCTTCAACAAAGTCCATCACCAGACTCAGGATGGGCACCCACTCCATACCTAACCAAACGTGTGATGAAGGCCACAAATGCAGAAAAAGGAAGCAAGCCAACTTATTCTAAGCCAACACCACAACTACAAGACGAGCAATACGGGCTACTATCTTGGACACAACACAATACAAACCATACTCATGATGCCAAACAAGCAAGTCAGCCAATGCACAAGAAAGGAGAACGCCTTTGCAAACCATTCGACCACAACCTTCAAGCCAAGAGTATGTATACTCTTCTTCCCACATGTGGATACTACTACAAAAATGCAGTTGTTTTCTCCCATAGTAGGTACTATAGTGGTCCACAAAACTCGCTCTTAGTTACCAAGAGTGGACCCCGTTTGCAGCCTCCTTTTTTGGTACGAGGCTACTGAATGCTAGTTTCACCTTAACATCTAAGCAGGTTTTAAAACATGCCGGAAATTCCACCTACTTAAGTGGAAAAAACTTAGTCGGAGGGAATTGCTCCGCATTGGACTACATACTCAGTTTTCTTTCACTGCTTGTTTGTCGTCTATACATTGTAACCTTTGTTGTACTAACGGACTGAAAAGACTATTAGAATTTACTCAATGGCAAAACCAACTAGAATGAAAACAGCAATCTAAAACTGTAGTAGAAGATGCAACATGACATTTAACTTGTCTAATATCAGCCGTAACATGTTTGTTACCATGAATTTTAGTTGGTTTTATGGTATATAGATTTAAGGTTGGATAGTACATAGAATATAGACTTGGGCAAACTGCCATTTACATGACCATGGTCAGCCCACAGTTTGTAGCACGCTTGAACTGGCAGCATCTTTAACTGCATAAAATGTGCCACTCTGTCAAAAGAGACAAACATACACTTCTATTAAAGGATATAGCAAACTGTCTAAACATACCATGCCAATGAACATGCTTCCTTCACCCTGGTAACTTCCTGCTGTTTTGATACTACTGGTTGCTCGGATTTTAACTCTTCAGCTTGATATTTCTTGCTTGTGGGTGTTTTTGAAGGAGTCGCTTTCCGCTTCTTAGAGGACCTATTAAGACTCTCTTTAATTTCTACCTTAATTTCAACCTTACTTTTGTCCTGGACAACTTTTTTCTCTTCTGGGACAACTTGTTTCTCTTCCATGGATGCTGCTGGCACCGTGACAGGTGCAGGAACAACTGCAATGGAAAACAAATTTAGCAATTAAAAAAAATGCACTTCCAACAACTTTGCATGGCATGCCTCACCTTCTTCCAACTCTGAGGATTGTATTGCTATAAGAGCAGTGCGTGCAGCTCTAATTTCAGCATCTTTCTTGTTTTTTGAAGCACCGCCTGAATAGTATGTGCCATTAAGTTCTACAGTAGTAATAAAAATTGGTGAATGATCCTCTCCAGATTTTGCAGAACGGTAGATAGGCAGTGGAAAGCCATGTTTCTGTGCATACTCCTGCAATATATTTTTACAAAGGCCAGATTGCTGCTGCACAAAAAGAGATCATAGAAAATTATAACTAAATATAGAAAAACATGTTCATGAGGCAGGAGCAAACGAATATTTG
This sequence comes from Isoetes engelmannii, assembly GCA_011763485.2. NCBI lineage: Eukaryota > Viridiplantae > Streptophyta > Lycopodiopsida > Isoetales > Isoetaceae > Isoetes > Isoetes engelmannii. The sequence goes on from JAANSK020240405.1 coordinate 6,792, forward strand.
TATCTCACCAACTGAGATTGTGCAGCAGGAACATTTTCAGTTCTAAGAATGGCATCAAGGGCTATCTTTGCGGCTGCATGCTCTGCAGCTTTCAAATTTGGAAACCCTGGGTCAGATTCATAGCTAGAGCCATTAACAACCACAGTAGCCTTGAACTTTGGTTCATGGGAGGCCCCTTCCTTTACTGAGTCGTATATTGGTGCGGCCCAAGATAACTTTTGTGTGTACTCCTGAAGTTGGCTCTTGTACATTGCGTCCTGCAAGCCAGCAAACCATTCATTGAAAACATCCATTAAATCAGCTAGAATTTTACTGCTATCCTTCAAAACCTGCTTATTCGACTGCTAATTCTTATATTCTTTTGTTCATCAAAGACGATATTTAGAACCTATGAAAGACCTTACTATTCCATGAAACCAAAATATGAAAGTGGTGTATAAAGTTGAGATTAACAAGACCTGCAAAGAAAATAGCATAATTAAATGCAGCAAATGTTTCTGGAGAAAACTTAAATTGCAATGAGCTTAATAAAAATCAACGGGATGATCCAGGTCATGTCCGACATTAAGCACTTTGTTTGAGACCCAGACACAGCAGTAGCCTGAATCATAACACTTAACTATTGTATATAAATGGGAAGAGGAGTGCCTTCCATCGTAAATCTCAGTTGAATTACAGATTTAGGTCACATATAGTAAATGATGAAGCAAATCCATGTTGGCTAAGTAAAATTATGCAGATAAAACTCACCTAGTATGATACAAACTGCCATGTAGAGAGTTGGATAGTCATATATGACCCCACTAACTTCTACATCACTAGGACCAAATATTAAGATGCAGTTAAAGTTTATTGGGGTCAGATATGACTGTCCAAATGTGTTCATAAAGACCGACTCAGCTTGATCGTAAAGTATCAAATGGATCTTACCAACTGAGACTCAAAAACTCCTGTAACTTTGCTCATCCGTCAAAGAAGTCTCATTAAACATCTGGAACTTTCTACTAATATAAATCAAGCCAAGCCACCAATGTGCCTAGAAAACTTCTACACTGCCATCAATTGATGTGATAATTTTGAAGTTGTTAAAAATAGACAAATGTCTCATAGCCTGATATGCTGGGAGTTCGTGTCAAATCTTTTTGACAAAAGTGGATCCATTTCCCAGCTCCACGATAAAAGATGCTGGGGTTAATTATGTGCACAAGCTTGACAATGATATTTCTTTAAAGACCAAAGCCTTATAATGTCAATACGACTTGAAGATTCCAGCGTTAAGAGGCATCCCACAGAATGTTTGCCACCTGCGATGTTCAACAAGCTAAACAAGCAGCCTAGTTCATTTAGCTGCTACTTCTAGTCTACCTAAACACTACTGTTTTTCTGTACAAACCAAAAACCACAAAATGCATATGCGGCTAATCCATAAGATCCAACAGACCTCTATTTTGCTCCGAATCGTGCTCGATTTAGCCCTTGCCGCGTCCACAAAGACTCTTTTCACCGCCTCGTGAATATAGATTTACAGCCGCGGAGATAGGGTTCAGCATGCAGGATAACACAGCCCATTATCAGCCATCGATGGCCGATAACGGGTATCAATCAAGGCAGGTAGGGAGTGAAAATAACGTGCTTATAATATTTCCATAACATGTATATTAAAATTATGTATAGTAAAAAAGCCAGCTGGCAGAAAAAAAGCCAGCAAAAAGCCAGCTGGCAGAAAAAAAGCCAGCAAAGGAAAATTCCAGCTGGCAGCTTTCCGGCGCTTTGCCTGGATTATCGAGCCTGTCTTCTTCCGAGGTTTTGGTCCGTCGGTGCATGCGAGGTGCAAGAGCGATTTGGGCAAGTCGCGACGGTAATTTAGAGCTCGAAGTTTTATCTGTGTAATAGAGACTGAAATTTGGGCAAGTCGTCACAGGAATTTGTGGATTGCTCGGCTCACTTCGGTAGGTAAGAAGCCCTTAACCGGCAGGATTTGTTGATCCGTTCATCAGGAGCGTTGATTTCAGCCCCATGATATAGCATAACTTGCTGATAAGGGAGAACAAGAGCACTGCGCGCCAAGAATGAATGCCGAACCTGCTGTAATCGTGCTGTGGGTGGCCGAACCTGCCAATAATCCTGCTGTGGGCATCCAAACCTCCTGATAATCCTGCTGTGGGCATCCGAACCTCCTGATAATCCTGCTCCTTCAACTGTATGTTCACGGCCTGCCGGTTAAAGGGGTCAATCCCCCTTGCTCGCCTGTTATGGCAAATAAACAGGCTCGCCCTCCGGGCTCGCTTGTTTATTTGCCATAACAGGCTCTCAAGGGGGATTAACCCCTTCATAGACAGCTGAAAGAGGGCTCTCATACTCAACATTGTTTCTGTCACGTCTCTTCAATGAGAAGAAGAAGAAGAAAAACAATTGTTACGTCTTAAAAACAGTTGTTACGTCTGGTGTAGCAGGGAGAAATCACTTATGCATTATGCACTGGCAAGGGAAAAAAAAGGGAGGGATAATGGCCTGGGGGAGGCCATTACGCCCATTACCCCACATAATAATAGGGGGAGGCTAGTACGAACATGACGTGGCCCATATTTTTCCCCCTTTTTTTTTTTTTTTTTTGTGTGTCATATAGTAGATGAATTTTGTGTGTCATGGTAGATGAATTTTAGAGAAGAAAATTATAGTATTTAAGATAGTGTCGTAATTGTGAGTAATAGCCTCCCCACTATTATTACGGAGGAAGAATTCGGCCAACGTCGTCCCAGAAATGCACTTTTCCCTCTCTTACATAGACAAGAATGAGGCTCTATTTAAATTCCGGGATGGAAGCATTGTCGACGCGTGGTGCCACACGGAAGCACACCCCGAATCATGGTGTCATTCGTTCTGCCTCGAGGGTAACATAGGCTCACTAGAGTTAAAAACAAAGGAATGTTGAATTAAAAGGTTGGAACGTTCAGACGAAAATGTGGTGGGTGGTACTTTGGGTAGTACTTTTTACATCATACCACATGGCAACATCCCATAGGGGAGGGGATATGACGATCCCTAAGTGTTCGAAAAGAGACTTGAACAGAAGAAGTCGCAATAAAATTTCTCCACGTCCATGACTTCAAAGTATTAAAACATTCTTGAAAAGTAAATATGACTCGTAGCAAGCTGTGATTGGCGAACATAGCTGAATCGTTAGTATCGTGTTCTTACATAGGTAGACAAGCCCTTACTCAAGACCGTTACTTGGCTAAGGGGCCTACGATTATTATGTTCGCAGATTTTGTAACATTATAATGAAATATAATAATGAGGCTCTTGGCATGGGGCCTTCAAGTCCTCCCTTACATTACGACACGATAATAAGATAACACGTTTTCAACAATCAATGAAATATTATTAAAAGGTTTGTTAGCCTAAGATGAACATAAACAAATCAAATATATTAAAAGCTATCAATACTCATCAAATACAAAAGATCTCAACACATCTATTCAAAATCATTCCCAATTCAAGAGGAAGAACACGATGAAGTCAATGAAATTATAATAAAAGCCTGTTAAACTATGAAGGTAAAATTTGAAATAACTTATTGATGATCATGCATTGTTAAGTTGTGTTTTCTATGAATTGAGTTGAACTTTTATCTTATAATTAATCAAGTCTTTGAACCACATACTTCAATATCAAGGAAGGTAGGTTGCCGCCATGACCTTTTTATATATTCTTGGTAGTGCACACCCTTTGCACGACACAATCTTATGACATTAAAGGAATAATCCTACTTTTGCAGAGACACCTTTGTCCGCAAGTTATTTTTTGCATTTTGTTGTATACATTGCATACAATTGCTCCTCTCCTTTCGAACCACAAACCTACAATTGCTCAAATCACAAACCAACATATCTGTGCAATTTACATAGGTCCTTGCCCTTGTGGGAAATCCAATTTCTATGGCAGGTATATGTGAAAGAAACGCAGCTCTAATAAATAATCAAGGCTCGAAGTTTTGACTAAGTTGGAAAAGTCTAGTTTGATAAGTAGATGCTTGCAATTATCTAGAGAAAATTTTGTAAAAAAGAATGTAAATATGGCAAATTAGAGAATTTGTTTTTCCCAAAAATCCAATAAGTGTAAAGAAAGAGCGGGCGACATTATGCCAATTAATGCTAATCTGAATTAGAGGCCTTTAAAACCTCATCGTAATCCACATTAGGGTGAGATTACTAGTTTTTTTGCCCTCTTTTTCAAACCCATTATTTTGCAGGGGCGTAATCTCACCCTCTCACTCTAATGTGAGATTACGTAAGGGAATCTTCACCCCTTGAGAATTATGCTCGGAATATTCCTCAACGGCGCCGCCAGACTCGGCCGCTCGTGCACCGCCTCATCTGGCAGAGCCGCCTCAGATATTCCTCGCCATAATTTTCTCGGGGTGAAGATTCCCACTTACATTTATCTCATACCTATCAAATGTTATAAATTACAAATATCAAAATAATTGCTGATACAAGGTCCAAATAACTAATGAATCCAACTCAATTTAACTTCTATAAAATCTTTGCGATAGCTTTGCAATAAGTACGTCTTTTTCATAATAAATGCTCCGTCAAACAATATGTAGATCGAACATCCTTCATGCAATTCATAATCCTTCAAATGCAACACTTGTACTAAGTAATTTCTACAAGAAATTTATCGCGGCGGCCTTGGCTGCCACGAACATTTCTCTTTCTGGAATTGGGGTATCAATTTAGAGCCCAAGTATCACGAAGGGTATTTCAAGGTGAAATTTGATCGACACGGCAAGAATGTCATGTAACTTGCCCTTCCTGTATACATACGCTTAAGTAACTCGTACTGGTATAGATCGTGCTTGTGAATGCATTAGGACGTTGTGTTACATGTTAATTTGTTAAACTTGAATTCCCAGAGCTCTAGTGCCATTATACCTGGTTCTTGTTGTGGCTGTTATAGCAGGCTTTGAATTGTGTTTTATTCTCCAATCTTCTATGTGCAAATTTTACACTATATGGTGTGCGGATGTTTCCTTCTGCCTGCAACCATTAAAACCACCTCTAATCAAATGAATTTATTGTTTTACACTACATGGTGTGTGCATGTTTATGCCTACAACCATGAAACCACCTGTAATTAAATGAATGTATTGTCTTTGGTGTTCAATCTTAAAAGGAAAAATGAAAACAATTAACTTTGCATTGGCAAACCAAGATGTAGATTAAGTGAAAGGAAGCCTTGGTAGATTTAATTTGTTAATATGACCATAAGAATGTTATATATGGTAGCAAAGTTATATAAAGAGCATTGTGCCATGTGCATCTCAGCAATGCCAACACATCATCGTGTAGCATATCAACCTCTGCTAGAGGATTTGATTCCTATGACGCATCAGAAATTGCACATAATGCAAGAGCAAGAATAAGAAACAATAACAATTCTCTTAATCGGTAAAGATGGAAAGGAGTCCTCGTCTTGTGAGCATCTGGAACTAATGATCCGGAACTAATGTGCCTGAAACAATCTCTTCTGGTGTTGATGTCCCCTTGAAATGCCCAAATCCTGCAACAGGAGCAAGTTAGGATTTATCTGATAGATAAATCTGATGGATAATTTCAGTGCGCACATACACCTCCAGTAGACTAGCAACCACTTTTCTGGTGATGATATTGATGACCACAGTTTCCTGAAAGCTAAAACTAGAACCACCAGAAGCCACGGTCTTGTATTGCTACAATAAGTTAGAGAGGAAGAGCTAACTATGGCGGTTTTTGGAGCGGAGAAAGATAAGGAGGAGTTCTACCGTGGCCACGAAAACTTGCACGAGCAAGGCCGTTCAATTCTTGCAACAAAGAGAAGATTACCTAGTCTCGCCAAAAAAAGTTTGCCATGGTGAAACAGGAGAGGGATGGTATTTAAAAAGACTCTGTGTCCGTCAAAGAATCGCCAAATGCAACCAACAACAGAAAACAGAATTTTGATCTGTTTCAATGACTGCAGCGACATAGTCCGAGGAAAGGCGGCAACTAGAAACAGTGCAGAAGAATTGGAAAGCTGCTTACATGATGGTTTTGCAGACATAATGAACGGGAGGTTCAAATTACGGTTTTATTCCGCTGAAATTAAAACACATAATTTTGTGCTCCGGTTTCAATGGAGCGGCGCCGCCTCCTATTGCGGCATCCCTGCCCTGTTCTGGCCGGAGTTTTTCTGGCCAAGGTTTTTCTTGCTGGTTGACCATGCCGCTAAGGTTCATCGTCAGCTAAGGTATTTTGCTATGGCGTCATCAGCTGAGGTTTTTTGCTATGGTCGTCGATGCTGCTAAGGTTTCTTGCTGTTAAGGTTTCTTGATGGCCGACGATGCTGCTAAGGTTCGTTTTAAGCTAATATTCAAAGAAAAGGTGGGTTATGGCATCTTCTTCTGCTTCCTTCCAACTGGCCAGAATACTTCTGCTTCCTTCTGCCGATTTAGCGACATTTCTTGCTTAGATATTTCTTGCTTAAGAGTCTGCTCCAGCGATATTTCTTGCTTAGATGGGATATTTGCTGGCTAAGGCACCCCTTCTTCAGTTTACGGGTTAGTATCTCGGATATCTGTTGGCACGGGCCCAGTGTTGGAAATTTATGTGTTTCAGAGCCTTTTTGGTGAATCTAGAAGGTATTTCACAGATTAAATCAGAGCTCTTCCAAGCCCAACCTCAAGCGAGGGTTTACGCTTTAAAATGTGCCTTTTGGGACCGTCTTTCATAAATCAGAGGCAAATCCGGCAAGGTATGCTTGTTTTTTACTTATGGAAGTAGATTTGACACAGATTAAGGAGTATAGAGACAAAGATTTGCGAAAAAAAGGGCTAACAAAGGGCAGAGCAGAACAGAGTAGGAACACAGCGCTTGCTTAGAAATCAAGAAATAGGGGTTGCATCTTCCAAGAACCGTAATTTTGCTTGGAAATCAGGAAACAGGGATTGTGGCTTTCAAGAACTGTAATTTTGTTCTTTTTCCTCTGATCAATGGATCATCTCATCACAATTGTTTAGGGTGTTTCAATTATCTTCTACACAACCGTTGGAGCAGAGCACAGGATGCCACAAAGTATGTCTGAGTGGAAATTTGAACCTCCCGTTCATTACGTAAGGGAATCCACTATTCTCGGATTTTCTGCCTCGAAATTTTTTCGGCGACGTCGCCAACCTCGACGGCCCACTCGCGGCTCCGCCGCTCGTGCGCCGCCTTGGCTGGCGGAGCCGCCTCAAAATTTTCTCGGGCAGAAAATCCTCGAGCCGTGGATTCCCTATTACCA
>JAANSK020240516.1:0-14093 GCA_011763485.2 Isoetes engelmannii
AAAGATTCGAACGTCCCTAGGGGTCGAAAAATGCCCCTCGGAAAAAAAGTTGGGAATGAATATGTCCCATTTTTTACGAATGCTCCTTAACATATTAATAGAGACACGGAAACATTCACAATAGACAGAGTTAGTTACCCAGAACAAATGATTCAAGAATTGATCCCAATATAAAAATTTCTATTGAATGGATATGTTACCATACATAATTGTTTCCCAATCTTGAAGGAGTTTGAAGAGAATATAAAAATTTGTATTGAATGGATATGTTTATATACATACATAACTGTTTCCCAATCTTGAAGGAGTTCCAAGAGAATGCACCATCAATACCCTGTTGGTATTTTACAAAGTATGACCTTTTTACAAAGTTGCTGTACAGCATATGTACAGTGTGACAATAGATATTTCTATAAACCCTAATCAGCAATTCTATAAACCCTAATCAGCAAGCAACAGCACAGGGATTCACAGCTTGCGATGCTCGGTTTGTCGTTTGAATTTTGACGATTTTGGAAGAAACCATACAAACATCAGTGTCGGAAGAGGGTCGTTTACGTTTTGAGCTTTGATGAGCCTGCATCAGAGCCTGCATTACCTTCTGCCTTTCACAAGCAAGTGCCTCAGTGTAATGTTTAGTGATCCAGGGGTGTGATAAAATTTGCTGTAGAGAAATTCGTTCCTCTGGATCAGGCCACAACATGGCCAATACAAGGCTCTGCGCTTCCTCTGACACCAACCCAACAGGCCAATTCAAATGCGAAGCTGCCAAATCTTCTCCATAAAGCAGTCGTTCTTCAATTTCCGATGTCTTCAAGCCTGAGAAATGATGCAACCCAGTAAGGGTTTTATACAGAATCAAACCTAAACCCCATATGTCAATCTCCTTGGAGTAGCGCCTCTGTACAACTTCAGGCGCGTATGATCTTGGAGTCCCCACTTTGTGTTTGAAATTGGGAGCATCAGATCCAAAAAACTTAGCCGATGAACCGAAATCTGAGACCCTAACATCGTAGGGCTTTGACGCTGCAGGAACTAGAACGTTGGCGGGTTTTAGATCCCGATGAATAATGCTATTGTTGTGCAGATGCTGTATAACTAGGGCGAGATTTCGAATAAGAAGAGCTGCTTCCATTTCGCACAGCCTACCTCTTTTTTTAATCAATTCACTCAAGTTGCATTGGCACAGTTCCATGATAAAGTGCCAGAATCCGTCGTCTTGGATTACCTCGTGAAGATGCACTACCCCAGGGGCGCGGGTTAATTTCTTCATGATTTCCATCTCTTGAATCAGGTGTGTGTGTTTTACTACCGTTGTGGAAATGATTTTGCAAGCGAATTTCTTCTTCCTAACCCCTTTACTTCTGCAAAGAAAAACCGTGGCAGAGCCACCCTTGCCGATCTCCTTGAGCAGATCATAGCCCTCCAACAGATTTGGATATGAAGCCCAATACCTGTGATTAAGAAGCTGTTCTTCCGGCTCTTCCATCTCTGTATCCATTCTGCCTCTCAGTCCTGTAATGCCAACACAATGAACGAAGACACTTTTATACCCTAAAAAAAGTTAGAAGCGCATTTTCTGGAAATATCCTTTCCTGGCTAGATATTGGTGTGACCTTTAACTAAATATATCCTCTCTTTCTTTAGGGGCCTTTTCGTTCGTCTGCTTGACCTTCCATTTTTGGCTGCCATGTTTTTGGGCTTCTATGCTCTTACTACAATAAGATAAGATACCTTCTGCGTTAATTTTCCATTCGACCATTTCAACAATTCATTTGATAAGCCCATCAAGTCCCATGCCTTCCATTTTTCATACGTTCTGTGATATTCACTATTGACATTTCACCTGCCCTGCTTTGAAGTAAATTTTCCGAACCAGAGTTAGGATGTCCTCTGCCTCTAGATCGGCTACAGCCAGTTTTAGGAGTTTTATGATCTGGTACTTCTCTGTGTGAAACACCCTTCTTCAAAGAAATTGGTGCTTTGGCTGCTCAGGTGATTTGCTAGTTTGTTTTCTTTTCTATCCAATCATTTTAGAAGAGCCAACACCATCTTCTGTTCTGTTGTACCGATCATCATCTTGTTAAGCTCCTCTAAATCTTCAATACGCATGATATGTGCCTTAAAAAATCGGTTGCATCTTACCTAGTTTGTTTGTATATCATAACTGTACCTTGTATATATTGCAAGGTTCTACAATTTTTACATTCCTTAAGCTGGTGTGAATTGTATCTCACCTCAACTAGAGATGCCATGAAAAATGAACAGGTTTTTGCTTTGCCTCTTAAAATGAGATAGACAATTATATATATTCGGTGCTACTTTCAATGTTTACTTCTTCAGATAAGACCTTTACTTCCTTCTAGGTTTTATCTCTTAGTTCTGGAAGGCTTACCGGTCATGTTCATTTGAGATGGAATTAGATAACAGAAAAGGAATGGGTGTTCTCTCAACAATTGAAGTTGTAGTTAACTCGTAAGGTTGGCTTTAAGTTTGATATTGAATTTTCCTAGCAGGAGGAGCAGATAAAGTATCAAGTATGATTCGAAATCATTGTTGTAATGTTGTAAGACATATACGCTCCAAAGATGTTATCTACATCCCATGTGTAGAAGCTAGATAAATGTACAAGAGACATAACTCTCTGCCAAAATTCTTATATGTGTTTCTAATTATTGTTTGCCCCTTTTTTGGATCTAGAATCACTTGTATTGAATGGAGGTGCCATTACATCACCATAACGCTGGAAAATGCATTTACGGCTCCTATTTCTCCTATTACTTATAGCTGAAGCTGCAATAGTCTAGGGAAGATGCCACGTATGTCACAGGGTTTGAAAAATACCCGGTAAGCCCCTTTGTTTGTCTGGTCCACTTTCAAAATTGTCGGTCTACATGCTTGCTCGTTGGAAAAAATCCAGTTAAAAAAAACATATTATAATGTAAAATCCGGTATATTTATATCTTGTTATCTATTAAATCTGGCACATATGTTATTTAGGCGGCAAATTAAATATTTTTCGAACCCTGGCATGTCCTCGTAATGACGATTAGGTACATTCCTCAACTCCCATTATGATGTGGTTATGTAATTATCACCTTTGAAGTTCTTTCAGTTCACATATAATAAATCATCTTTATTTTCATGACTTGAGTTGGCTTTCTATTATGCCCTTTCAATTTGAATGCATCGCTAGATATTTCTCAACTTTATTGCTTTTTACCATGGTAAAATGAAAAAGTGTCTTCTAAACAATGTGGCATTGGCATTGTAAGCTGCTTTTGTTATTAGCATAGAGTCTTGGTTATTCACCTAAATGAGCAATGTGGGATTGGCATTGCAAGCTGCTTTTATAGAGTCTCGAGCCTTGGTTATTCATCTAAAGGAGCAATGTGAGCGTCATTTCATTTTAGTTTGTACTTGAGTATTGATGTCATCTAGGTTTGTTACCACATGGCGCATAAGTGATGAGTATATGGATGAGCTAGGTTCAAATCCTAAAAATGGCTGTGCTAAGCATGCGTGTTTCTTTATAATATAATGCATGAATGGTTATAGTTTTATGATCTGAGAAACCATGCGGCCAAGGGGGGTGCACATTTGTGCTTAAATAACATCTGAGAATATTTTTTGGGGTTTTTTACTCTTATTTGGGTACGTATATGCAAGCAATAAAATACGAAAGAGTGGCTTAGTTGCACAAAAAATACATTAAGGGGTATAGAATATGTACAAAATATGTAAAAAATTTGAATATGGGCAGAGAATACACATAAAAGCTTATTAGTTTGTCTGTAGAAATATTTGTATGGGTTATACATGCAGAGGGATGGATAGGAGTATGATAAGGGGTTTTTTATTGGAACAGTGGTAAATAAGAAGTTTTTTCCTGGCCCTATCTTCGCAGATAACATATCCAATATACATATAGATGAATCCCGGGGCATGCGGCATCACGAATCATTGGTTTCGCAAACAATTGTAGAAGTTGCAGCAATGCTTTTGCAGGTCATGTTGTGTGAAAGACATATGACTGGCAGGCTAACTCACCAACCTCACACCTAGAGAGATGGTCCTCTTGACCTCTTCCCCCTGCACTATATAGCGTGCCAAGCCCTCTGGACTAAATGCATGAAATTTGTAGCTCTTTGCAATATTTGGAGTATATCTCTTCCACATGATTCTTTGGAGGGTTACAGCATGGTGAACATAGATGTGTTTGCAACATTAGGTTGGGGATATGGAGGGTATAAGGCCGAAAACGAGTTGAGCAGGGACTGGCTAAAAACAGAAATGAGAAAGCAAAAGGAGTGCATGTGTTTAACATGGCTGATGGATGCAAGGCTGAAGAGATCATGACATATTCTAAGGCCGAGAAACAAAGGTATATACTGCGAGGTGTGTGGCGACGTCATTTGATCCAATCTGTGAAGCAGTCCGTGGGTCGAGATGAAGAAGTATGGCACAGTAATAATATGTATATACTATGTTTTTTTATTTTTTGTCTTTGATATTTGGGGATAATTAACGGTAAGCCATGAGAAAGACGCAGGGGAATCATAATCGGAGGAAGATGGAGGGCTACGTTGAGGGATGAGAGGAGGTATATGGTGGAAGCACCCTCTAGCGCCGTACTAAGGCCTTTCTGTGTTGCCAAGAGCCGCAGGGAGGTGCATAAGTCGCCAGGGGGTAGCGATATCGGTATGCAGGATGGAAATTAAGGGATTATAGTAAAGCAGGGGATTAGCTCCTAATTTTTCTTTGTTATGTTATGTAATCAGAATATAATATATTATTAATATAGTTGGCTTTTGAAAATACTCAATTTACGTTGGTCTATAGTGTGGCGGGATCTAAACATACGAGCAAGTAATGAACAACATGCATTGCAAACTTATAATCCTAGGTCTGCAAGTTTAAAAATGTTGGAAATGATGGGCAGTTGGTAGTAATGCTCACTCTCAGTCCAAATCTGGTTCCAATGAGACGAGGGGACGTTAAAAATAATACTTTTCTTACTTTATCTGTTAATCTATCTCAAATGACAGCCAGTTGAACACTGATCGAGTGGCTTGGCCCCGTCAACATTCGCCGAAACAAAAAGCAATGACGCCCTAGAGAGGCATATCCCCATCAGTGTACGCATGCAAATGTTATACATGTTGTTGATTGAGCGACTTGGCCCCATTGGCACCTGTTATAACATGAACAACGAATAAAGTTGTTAGAGCACCTTTGCCCCATCAACCTAAGGCATGACAGTAAGGTTCTACCTCCGGTGCCAGATAGAGCGAATATTGATGAGTGGCTTGGCCCCGTCAAACTTTACCCGAATAATAAAAGTAATGACGTAGGTATATCTGCTAGAGGAACGTAGTCCCATCAGTGTATATGCAAATGTTAAATACGGTGTTGATTAAGCGGCTTGGCCCCGTCGACACCTGTTATAACATGTACAAAGAATAAAAGTAGTTAGAGCGGCTTTGCCCCGTCAACTTAAGGCATGACAATAAGGTCCTACCTACGGTGCAAGATAGAGTGATTATTGATGAGTGGCTTGGCCCCGTCAAACCTTGCCGGAGTAACAGAGGCAATGACGTATGTATACCTGCTAGAGAGGCTTAGCCCCATCAGGTATACATGCAACTGTAGTACAAGTTGTTGACTGAGTGGCTTGGCCCTGTCAGCACTTGGTATAACATGATGGTACGATTTGGTATCAACACAAATACAATGCATAAAGCTAGTTATTAGAGCAGCTTTGCCCCATCAATTAAAAGCATGACAGTGAGGTTCTACCTCCGGTGCCAGATAGAACGAAAATTGATGAGTGGCCCAGTCCCATTAACTTTCGTCACAATAACACCCAACCGAAATGGCCTATATAGATCCTTAACTGACAGACTGGCACAGCTCCCACCAACCATAAGGGGCAGTACAAACAGTGGGGATGTGACTGTACGAGTGGCTCAACCCCCTCAGCCGCCTCCCGAAAATTGGGAATCTCAACAGCAATCAATACTCCAAGCAAGATGTTATGAGCCAGTCACCCAAAATTAAATGTGTGGAGTAGTAATGAGGATATCCACAAACCTGAAAAATTCCGAGTTTTAAATTTTAGATTTCAAAGTTAAATGTGTGGAGTAATAATGAGGATATCCACAAACCTCAAAAATTCCGAGTTTTAAATTTTAGATTTCAAATTTAGGCTAATGGGAGAGAAGGGAAGGTACTTAAGAAGGTGTAGAATTATTAGTAGAACACACCAAAAAGGAAGGCGGAGCATAGACCAGTGCATAGGAGGCTACCAGAATAGTTCTGACTGAATTGATCTTAGCAATGGCAGGCGCAGCGAATTCAACTATGAAGGGATAGTCATGGGCATACCATCCCTGGCAGGCCAACATGAGGTACTAATGAGTAAAATGGACGGCATGATGGGGCTCAAGGAACAAGTGGGGGATCAGATTAAGGAGATCACTAAGCTAAAGGAACGAGCAGAAGCATCGGACAGGGCAGCGATCAAGCATCGCCTGGAAATCCTGGAGGGGGGGAGATCATACCCAATTAACCTGGCAAAGGAATTGGAAGAGGCAAGTAAAGATGTTCAAGAGAAAATGTTGATAAAACTAGATGTGAAAATGCGGCAAGGAGGGCATCTCAGAATTTATATTGAGAAAGCAGGAATGTACGGAGCAGAATTGGAGAATGCTCTTAAGGAGCTGCAGTGGTCAAGTGATATCTCAAGAAGCAACCAACTATTTTCTGATACGGTAATGCTAGTGGCATCCCAAGTTTTTGGGTATAGCAAAGGGGGCCCGCACAGAAAAATTCAGAAATGGCGGGATCTAGAATGTCATCAAGCAAGAGAAAAATTTCTGTCATACTGCGGATAAAAAAGGAGCTAAGAAGGCATTCAAGCAGTTCACAGAGCAAAAACAAACAAGTTGGAGATAGCATGGCAGAAACAATTAATGGAGGAGCTTAAGACAGTTCCAAAGAAGTTTTGGAGCAAGTTTTGTACTATTGCATCCCCTTTGGAAAATTTCACAAGGCAAAATCTATTTGACTATGCTAATCTGTTTTATATAAATGTTCCAGATAGTGAACCGATGGATGGATTGGACGGAGACATAATGGATACCTTTACTGTGGATGATGTAGAACTTCCCTTGAGAACAATGTTCAATGGCAAAGCACGAGATTCCATGGGCATGGCAATTGAACTCATAAAGTGGGGTGGTAAGATAACATTGCAAAAAGTGGCTGACTTATTCAACATGGTATTACACCAAGGTTGCCCTGAGCAATGGTGCGTAAACAGGATTGTGCCTATCCACAAGGATGGAGACAAAGATGTTATCATTTACTATGGAACTATTATGGTGAGTAGTGTCATGGCAAAGCTATTTGGGTCTATCCTTGAAAAGAAGATTAGTTTGTGGGCAAAAAAGAATAAAGCTCATGCATGTGGACAGGCCACTCTTCCAAAACAATTTCGGATCCTCCTGGGGAGTGCCGCTAAGATCGAACTGTCTTTTAGCATGCAATTGTCTTTTCTTTGCTTTGAGGAGGTTTCTGTACCATCTTGGCTTTTTATTTTACAAGCTTTTGGCAAGAATGCTTTTAGGGGCCTTTGCCTTCTTGCAATCATCTCTCACCAAGTTTTTACGAGATACAACGTGCTCCTTTGATGATCTAAGTCATAGATAGTGGTAGAAGGTACACTAGAAAGAGAAACTAAAATTGTTGGTCTCCGTCTACCATAACATGGTAGAGATACATGTTGGTCTCCGTACGTCTAACATAACATAACATGATGGATAACACAATATTTAGTATGCCATATACACAAACCCTTTTTAAGCATGTTGAAGTAGTTGTTCGTGCAAAAGCTCGGGGGAGCGGTTCAGGAGACTTGATGGATGGACATTAGCAAGCGAAGAGCAGATTTTTTTTCCTGACCCGTCTACCCTCTAGAATGTTGTACCATTAAATTAAATGCATTTATTGAAGTGAACATTGGGAATACTTAAAGAACAAACATTTGTCTATACGAGTTAGAAGCCCATGTGTAAAAAGGTAACCTTTTGTAAAAGGCAAAGGCCTGTCTATAAAAGAATTGGTTTCCTAATTTGAAGGGGTGTAGACCCATATCTTCCTCCATCTTAGATCCAAAGCATATCCATGTTGTATTCTTGGAGGCGAAACCTAGAGAAGATATAGCAGTTGCTATATCGGATTCTCAGGATTGGGTAGAGTCAGAAAGATCTTGCTTGCTTATGTTCTCAAGCCTGTACCTGTTTGGGCAGTGAAGTTGTGTCAAAAGCCTCTGTTTTGTGGCAGGGATTGGTTGTAAGAGAGCTCTTGGAGTCATTTGTGCTCCTTACTTTGTTGAATTTGCAGGAGGTAGAGCAACCTCGTATCAAATTCAGTTGATGATTGTGACTTCTGTAATCTCTTTGTTGAATCCAAACTTCTATTCTTAAGAAATTAGTGTAGATTGAGTAAGATTGATATGTGAGGGCATTTTTGTAATTAAATTTGATGTGTAGGGGCATTTGGTAATTAGGTTTAGTGTGTAGGGGTATTTTGATAATTAAGTTTGGTTGTAGGACATTTTGGTAATTAGTTTGACGTAGATTGATCAAAATTAGTATGTAATGGCATTTTGGTATTTAAGTTTGGCGTGTAGAGGGCAAATTGGTAACTTCTTTGCATGTTATTTTCATACCATGTTGAGCCAGGGGCATTATGGTGATTTTGAAACTCATAAGGACATTTTGGTAATTACATAAAGTCATAGGGTGTGTTTTGGTATTTTTCCCCAAAAAACTCCACTCCTGAACAAATCCGGCGATCTAGGTCTTCAAGGTTGAAGCTCTAGCATGAAACACCATGATAACTTGGCTCCCCAGCTTCCCATTTTGTAGGGGAATGGCAAAAGGGGGTGTCTTTCTGCAACAGTGGCAGACTTGCACCCGGTTGACGTTGATCGCTGGGCCCTGCGCTATTGTGGAAAGGTAGCCCATGGGAGCGGGTCTTCCACTGTTGCAAAAAGCTAGCCCTTTTTGCCATTCCCCTATACAATTGGCTAAATTTGAACAATTGGAACAATTGTAAAGCGTCAACATCTTCCAAGATAAAAAAAAACAAACCATTATACATCTCATTTATGGCTTCTTATTCTTCTTTTGAGGAGGTTCCATGGCCTTTCTTGTCTTGATAATTCCTTTGTTGTTCAATTTTCAACGTTTAAATAATACATATAGGGATCTCAAGATGCCTTCATGTTGTCATGTTACCATCACGCGACTTGTGTTGCTAAAGGACCACCTAAGACCGGATGCGCACACCGTGAGAAGTACGTTATGATTGAGTCTTTAAATGCGTTCCCATTATTGATCACAAATCTAGCACCAAATTTAAAGGCATTGCCAATTGTAGATGAGCCTTGAGAGGACATTGCATCTATAAAGCATAGATCCAGCGCGTAGTTTGGTTATGTGTCAGTTTCATTGGACTTTTGTAGGAGACTTCAAAAGCTAATCTTTATGCTTGGGCCACATTGTGGCAGTATAAGTTAGAAACCCATGCTTGACACATGAATGAAGAATTCAACGTATGAATACAGCAATTTGTTGTTGTCACTATAGATAAGGGTCCATTGCCTTGTCATGCTAAGGGCAAAAAGGAAGTAGGAATGTCTAGTGTTCAAAAGGCCTAAGAAAGTGTTCAAAATAGACCTAAGAAAGTTTCGAAGTTTAAAACCAGATAAATCAACATCCTACTTATCTAGAATTGATCAATATCTTATATACTTACCTAGAATTGATCAATAACTTATAGAGTTGACTAGCTCAGAGGCTGAACAGGATTAAAAAGATATGATTTAAGCAATCACATGGGGGAGATCAGGGATAGGTTAGAAGCACATGGAGCATAGTGGTCACCGCGCAAAGAGTAAGATAATATGAGTGGTGGAAGGGGGTCCCCCATGTGGAAAACCTACATGGGGGCATACTTTATACATATGTGAAGACTAAAATCTGTGCCATATATTCTTGCTTTTAGTAGTCAATACCACATTATTCTACTTTGGAACGGATCTAGAACCGTGGAAAATGTATGGCATATAGACCTTCATATACAGCCATAGTGGTTTTGTGAGACCTGAAGCATGTGAAAGGAGACCGTTTTGTGAAGGCAAGGGCTGGAATAATGGCTGTGGCGGTAGAGAATGGATTTTCTTCTGCTCAGGACTTGGAAGGAAAAGATCAAAACGAAGAAAATTTGGGCTCTGAATCAGACCATTGGTTTGCCAAGATATTCTGGCATGGTGGATCTGCCTTTGATGCATGGCTGAATGCAACCTCTACTCAGGTAGATGGTTTTTTGTTGTCCTTTGTTTTCATTTTCTTAAGGGCACATAGAAGAGCAGATGCATGATGCATTTTTCTTAAAAAAAATTATTTGCAGATAGCACAAGTGCTGCTCACATTTCCATACTCATTTGCCCAGCTGGGTCTTGCCTCTGGAATAATTTTCCAGGTCCTGTATGGCCTCATGGGCTGCTGGACATGCTTCATGATCACCAGTTTGTATGCAGACTACAGGAAAATGAAGGAAAAGGAAGGGGTCAATTTCAAGAACCACACCATTCAGGTACAAAATCTGCATTCAAAAGCCGAAATTTGACACAGAGAAACGAATCAATAACACAGGCATGGCATATATAAGCAGTGGTTTGAAGTGCTTGGAGGTCTGCTAGGACCGTATTGGAAAGCTGCAGGCCTCTTCTTCAACACTGCCCTTCTATTCTGCACAGCCACAATCCAAGTGATAGCCTGTGGCAGGTATTCAAACATATCAGATTTTTTTTTATTTTTTTTTTTCCATGGTTTTTGGGTTGTTATGTGATTAATGTCCGATAACCCGATTGGGTTTCCGTGGACGCTAAAAATCTTCTTCTTCTTCTATAGTACCGTTTACTACATCAATGATAATCTTCCAAAAAGAACGTGGACCCTCATATTTGGAGGTGCATGTGTATTCACTGTCCTCATCCCTACAGCCCATAACTATAGAGTGTGGTCCTTTGTTGGAATTCTCATGACAACATACACCGCTTGGTACCTAACTATAGCCTCCGCCCTCCACGGACAGGTTAGTTGTGTCCCTATACCCTTGTCTTCGCTCTGGATGTTAAAAATGCATAGTCTGACCCTATGTCCCAATGCAATGTTGCAACGTGGTATGACGTTAAAAGTACTATCTATTTATCAATTTTTTTTTCTTGGCGTGACGTAAAGATTGCTTCTGGATACAATATTTATACGTAACCCCTTACACGCCTTGTTGCTTGACCCATCTCCAGGATCCAGGTGTCACGCATTCCGGACCCAAAAACTTGGTGCAATATTTTACCGGTGCTACCAATATGCTATACGCATTTGGGGGCCATGCTGTCACTGTGTAACTTCTTTGACCCTTGTACACATTCCTTCTATGTTTACTATTAGAATATTTCAAGTCAAGCATGTCATCACTACATGGGGCCCTAACTAATCATGTTGTTGTGCAGAGAAATCATGCACGCAATGTGGAAACCTAGAAAATTCAAAGTCGTGTACCTTTATGCCATATTGTATATATTTACTCTAACCCTACCTTCAGCCATCTCAGTATATTGGGCATTTGGTGATGGCATGCTCAAAAAATCAAATGCATTTGCTGCCTTTCCAAGGACCAGGTTCCGAGATGCTGGAGTTGTTTTAATGCTTATGCATCAGGTAAGTGATATGTGCATTCATTGTTATTGACCCTTCTATAAACTATAGTTCCTCGAACAAAAGATATTTGCCCTCTAGACCTAACATGACACACATTTATTTCACATTTGTATAGTGTGGCATTTTGTTTAAGTATGATACTCAAAACACAGTTTTCCCTTTGCAGTTTATTGAATTTGGGCTTCTATCACTTCCTGTCTTTTTGATATGGGAGAAATTCCTTGGTGTCCACCATTCCAAATACTTCATGCTACGAGCTGTAGCACGAATACCTGTAGTTCTTCTTATATGGTTCGTGGCTCTACTAATACCTTTCTTTGGGCCTATCAACTCGGCAGTTGGATCTTTTTTCGTCACTTTCAGTGTTTACGTAATTCCATGTATGGCACACATGTTGGTGCACAGGTCCTCAGAGGCTCGTAAGGTGAGTTTGTCTTTCTACTTATTTCGAATGAAAGTGAACATAACAACCAATTTACTTTCCTTCAGAATGCTGTTGAACAACCACCCTTTTGGATACCAAGTTGGAGGGCTATATACATCTTGAATACGACTATTGTGGTGTGGGTACTTATAGTTGGGTTCGGGTTTGGTGTCTATGCAAGCATTGACAATTTGAAGAATGAGGTTCACACTTTTGGACTTTTTGCTAAATGTTATCAATGCCCAAAGAAAAGTTGAATGTACACCTTTATATGTACAAAAAGGATTAACTAAAAGGGATAAAGAAAAATATTGTGATGTGGTCCCATTTCATGGTATCACGTCCACTTGTTATACATATATATTAGCACCTTCACTCAGAATGCTTATATACCATCTATGTTCACCGTTGTAACTTAGTTATGGTATATAAAGTTGAACTTCATTTAAGTTTACCTAACATTTGTAAATGTAGAATATAAGTCACGACCATTTAGTACTAGGCAAGGAGCGTGTCTAATCACTTTTTTGGCATGCAAGATATGTGATTACATAAGTAAGTACGATGATAAAGGGAGATACTAGTAGGCGCCTAGCGTTGCTGGGCATAATTTGAATGTAAATGATGTTCACGGGCATAATTTGGAAATGTATGTTCAAGAGAATGATGAGATCGCCCTAATGGATTGGTTTTAACTCATAATTTGGAAATGTAAATGATGTTCAAGAGAATGATGACACCGCCCTAACGGATTGGTTTTAACTCAGTATTCCTTCCTTAATAGTTATGCATCTTTCACACTTATGTGGAGAATCATACTGGAATAGTTCCTAAAACATATAGCATATGGAGTTCTGAGTTAACCAAAGTTTTTAATGTCCTTTTTTTATAGTAATGGTGCCCAGCATATGTTGAGCATAATTTAAAACCTATAAGGGGCTTGTAAGTGTTAAGAAGCTGTGCATTTGACATTAACTTCTAGGCCATTGCGTACATTAACTTCTAGACCATTGGATCATTTTGGAAACCTGTAGATTGCAAGTGGATCATTTTGGGAACTTGTAGATTGCAAGTCTAAGCTATTGGATCATTTTGAGAACCTGTGGATTGCAAGTGCCCATGTCTATGAGTTGTTGATGTTGTGTACTAAATCTCATATAATTGCGCTCTCTGGTTGTATATGAACGTGGATATGTTGTGGCTATGGATGTGTTGTCTCTTGATGCGTATATATGAATGTGGATGTGTGTTGGCTATGGATGTGTCGTGAATGTGGATGTGTTGGCATTTGATACGATTCAAATAACTTGGGTCGTTGGGACATCATAAATTCATAGTTCACATAAGAAAGGATTACAACACCGGGCTAATAAGATCTGTATTCAAGCAAAATGGACGTAGAAGCATGGTTAACCACCCAAGCAGATCCACTGGGTATGGCAAATTAACAATAACAACACTAGCTTTGAGTACTAGCTCATCAAGATGGTTGCACTAATCCATTTAGTGTATGATCTGGAATACAACATCTGGCTTAGGAAAGGAATCGAAAAGGGCCACAAGAATTATGGAAGGTGTAAACTTCTGCAAAGGATCCACTCCTCAAGCAATCTGCTAACTAGTTCTTCGGTAGATTCATATGCTTCTGACTTATTGAATCGGATCTTAGAACGGTTGGTCGTTGGTACAGAAGTAGTCGCATATGTGTTCACTGGAATTAGTTGCAGATGTGCTCCGTCTCCCTGCAAAATTGATCAATGCGGGTTGCTCGGTACTCGGATTGCCACGAAATTTGGCAGTTAAGCGTTTCGGCCTCAAACGCACCTTCTTGCCAATTTTCAGCTCGATCCGAGCTGTTTTGCAAAATCCGATTTTGC
>JAANSK020240627.1:0-14090 GCA_011763485.2 Isoetes engelmannii
ACAGTCTACTATTAGGGTTTTTCCTCCCACGGGGGGTTTTTTTATCCCGGTAGTACGGACACATTGTACAGCTATAAAGTTTGTTTGTTGTTTTGGTGTTGGTTTTGGCTTGTAGTTGCTATCACTTTGGCATGTACAGTCTCATAGGCTTTTGGCCTCCGTGGACGTTAAAATATACTTCCTTCCTAAAATAATCGCCTGACTAGCTATACAAATATATTATATGAAGCCTATAAAATCATCACTGTTTTTGTGGAAATGCCTTGACGAATGCCCCAAAAAAAGTTTGTTTGTCTTGAATTTGATGGAGGAAGACATGATCATTTTGATCATGACCTCCAATAATTTTGGAAAACTTGCAGGCAAATGACAACACTTGATAAGTATATCATGTTCTCTTTGTTAGAATGGGTATTCAATTTGCAAATGTTATTCAAAGTGCTGAGAGCATCGTGGCTGGAAAAAAGGTGATATATGGCTTATATAAACGTTATGAACAAAACAATATGGGGAAAGAGTACCTGCTACAGCTCCTTTTGGTATTGTGCTCATGGTAATGATTAGGAAAAATGAGACACCTGCTACGAGTGCAGCAATGCTGGTGCTCAAGAATATGCAGATAAAGTAAAGATGACGAAGGTTTCTTGTCGATTGAGTAGAAAAAGCCTTTAGAACATGACAAAGGTTTTTTGTGGATTGAGTGGAAAAAGCCTTTCTTATATGGAACATGCAGGCTCCTGTTTGGAATAAATGTGACAGAGCTGCCAAGTGATGTACCGAAGAAAAGCCGATATTTCCACCTTCTTCACTTATGCTACAATTTTGGTTCAAAATAGAAAGACATATTAAAGATATTTTTTCTTAGGGCCATTACTCTCAAGTCTTAGGCTTTAGATTGTCGTATTCAAATATTGGTACAATGAACCTACAAAACAATTGATCAAAGAGAACAATTTATGGACAAGTTTCTTATGGATAATTCAACGCCAGCTGTAATTCTTTCCATGCAATTCTGTTTATGCGAGTATTTAGCAAGAAATTAACAGAACAGTCAGTGGTAAAGCAATATGGTTTGCTAGTTGATGTTACCGTATGTTTATAACATAAGCTTTCGGTGGTTTATAAGTTGTATTATAGAAAGAGGCGTAAAAGAAATAGGGCTTAAGTGGGGGTTAATCCCCCTTGTGAGCCTGTAAGGGGGATTAACCCCCTTAACTGGCAGGCAAGCTGCCTCACTCGAAGCTACATCCATAGCTAGATTATTATCTCCCACACCACGATTATCATAGGCTCGGAAGCCTCCACAACTAAATTATCAGCTACCCAACCTGGAATATCAGCATCCGAGGCTGGATCGTGGGCTCAAAGTTGCATCCAGGCTTCTAAGGTGCATGCTGCGGGACACATTCGTTTTACTGGTCCCCCTCTAACGTGGCACAAATCCAGACCACACGATCTTCAAAATCAAGGGTTGAGATCTGTGCACGTGGGGGGGGGGAGGGGGGAGTGGTAAAACGAATTCTAACCGAAAGCTGTTGAAACATCGCTTGTTGAAATATCGCTTGTTTAAGACTGATGGATTACCAGATCTAATGTCCATCCATCCATCCCCATCGCCAATGTTCCCTTTTTATCTCTAGCCGCATCTGCCTGCATTTTTCTCTCCGTTTCAGCCGCTTCAACCTGCCCTGCATCAGGCGGCTAGAATTCGTTTTATTGGCCCCCTGTAACATGCACAGATCTCAGTCCTTGATTTTGAAGATCGTGTGGTTTGGATTTGTGCCACGTCAGAGGGGGCCCAATAAAACAAATGTGTCCCCATCTTTCAACGGGATTCAAAGCAGCTTAAGGTAAGGTAAGGTTGTTTGGGTTTGAAGGATCTTTGAGTTTATCTTACAGTGTTCATCACACAATTCCTATGGGCTATAAGAGCCTGTACTTATTCATAATATTGTAAGCAAAAGGCCAGATATTTTTTGATTCAGAATCCTTTGTTTTAATGCAGGTATCTAGTGCTTGTGCACCTTCAAAGGATCTTGAACAGAGAAGGTAAGGTAGATGCGCCATTACCTTTTTATTGTGTGAATTTGTTTTTTTTTTGTGTTTCTGATGTCATATAGGAGCTACGTTTCTTTTTCTTTTCTTTTTTATTTGAGCAATCACATGGCGCTCATGTTCTATACTCTGGTGCTGCTATTTTGGCAAGGGGTTCAATTCAAATCCCGACATGAATATGATTTTGTATGAATCTTATCCAGAATGGTGGGGTTCAAAACCCGAAGTTTCTAACTGTGTTGCATGGGTTTCTAAATCTAGCTGGTGTATTTGTACTTGTACACCTATAGAGAAGACTAGGTCTAATGCAATTTCCATGGTTTAGTGGCCCCTAAAAAATAGAGCCACCTAAGCGTGCGACCCATCCAACGCTTAGGTGTATGGCTAAGATGGCCCCAAAGGGCATATGTTTGGGAATATTCCAAATCCAAAGGCTGGGAATTGCCTAGAGCACCCATATGCAAAGTTCTAGTGGTTGAATGTCTTGTTTACAATCTCTCCGAAACATTGGCAACTCGTTCTATTGTAAAAGGGAATCAGTTGTTGGTGATTATCCTACAAGTCAGGATCATGGATGGTGGGTATCAACCC
Organism: Isoetes engelmannii; assembly: GCA_011763485.2. Lineage (NCBI taxonomy): Eukaryota > Viridiplantae > Streptophyta > Lycopodiopsida > Isoetales > Isoetaceae > Isoetes > Isoetes engelmannii. The sequence continues at coordinate 2,647 of JAANSK020240627.1, forward strand.
ATCCAAGTAAATCTTGGCCACTGTCATAATAGAACCAGGTTAAAATTAAAAAGAAACCGCTAAAAACCCAGAAACACCGTGTAATTTTTTTAACTAACACGACACTGGATATGCCGTGGATATGCCACAAATATGCCAAGGATATGCCATGGTTCAAACACTACAGTGGCCAAGATATAAGGCGTTGGGGTATGGACTTCCAAGACTTTGAAATTTTAAACACATGCCCCACATCATCCAACTGTAAAGATTCGGGAGGAGGCATGAGCTTACAACTTAATCTTGAAACGAAACGAAACAAGAGGGAACGTGCCAGGGATAGGTGAAGTACAAATGACTAGCATTTTACTATGTGGTCAGTTTTAGCATTGACTAGACGCCTCACATCGTGGGCGTCAGTAAAACCTCTCCAAAACGTCAAGCCGCTGTGCTGTTGGAGCTGGAACTGCTCCAGCAGTTCGACAATGAGCGGTTCAGACGGCTCCGTCTAAAAAACAGTTCATTTGAATGCTGTTAGTTTTGCATGGGAGGCGTCCCTAAAGTAAACAGGAGAATAGCCATGGTTTGAAGTCGAAATTTGAGGCAGAGGCATAGTTACATTGCGAGGCCAAAATACATATAAACAAACGATAGATAATAACCTGGCACGAATCTAATACCTTCATATTTTGATACAACTGGAGACTTTTGATATATTTGTGGCTTGGCTTGTATGATTAACTCCTTGAGTCTATCAACAATCAACTTGCCAGAACAAACCAATCAGCAAATTATAATAGATACGAAATTCTTCTTCCTCAGAAAGGTATGTCATTTCACAATCAAACACACAATTAAAGGGCAGGGCAAACCCGTATTTGCGTTGCAGGGCAGTAAGTATGAATCAACTGCTTATAATGCATTTGACGCAAATCGTGTAAAAAACACTGCAATCTGAGGCAAAATTCATATTCACAATACTTTGAATGTACTTCAGAGCCGATTTGAGCTAATCTTACAAAATCTGTATCCAGCGTTGCACTGCATTGCATAGTAGCCTAAAGTTTTTGGGGATGAAATAAAAAACTGTATATTCTTACAAAATCTGTATCCAGCATTGCACTGCATTGCAGAGTAGTAGCCTAAAGTTTTTGAGGATGAAATAAGAACCTGTACCTTGAAGATAGCTAGAAATGCCATTGCATCTGGTCACAAGAACAATGTGCCCGCCAATTAACCTGCTTCTCAATAGACAGAGAATACAGTGATCTTCTGATGATATGATTCTTCCAGATCAAGAAGAGCGAGGAGCTCTATATGATCCAAGCCACCAGCGATGGCGATAAGAGAACTGACAAATAAAGAAACCTTAAGTATTAAGTGTACATATTAGTTTGGTGATCGATTATTCACCAGGTTTATGAAAGCAATTCCAGATTATGAACATGTGTAAAGAATCTGTTGAGTGATCGAGTTGGTCACAGCCCCGTTGTAGATTGGTGAAAAGAGGCCATGAATTGCAGCAAATTTCTTCATCGGAACCCCAATACACGAACTGGTCTTCGATTCTTAGCTGCTCCAGTTTGCTTCGTGATTCTTGAGTCCTTCAGCATTACGCCGTTCTTTAAGCTTAGTTCTTGCATCAATACGCCGGATTTACCAGCTTCTTGTCTATCCCCGACTCGTACATCCAGAATCTTGGTCGTAATATCAGATCGTGGTGGACATTCCACACTCTTTTTCGCATTTCCAGAGGATCTTCCATTTTTCTGCAATATCAGATTTCTTATAAGATTTCTTCCACCATAAACGAATATAAGATCGAAATCTTTATGCTACAAGGAAGAACAATACCGGCAATCTAACATTTCACAAGTTTTATACTGGAAAGTCGATACAGATTGCAAGGAAGAAGAAGATTCGAGTGAAGAAAACACAAAACCAGAAATAGAGAAACGCACCTCGAATTGTTGGTTTAAGACGGAGGTAATATCCTGCAAGGGCCAGCGAGGGTACCAATCCGGCAACGGACTACGAGATGGTCTGGTACGTCTCCATCCGAGAGGATCGACATTCTCCTTGTTACAAATGCAGGTCATGGCAGAATACCTTGGACAAATCTTCCGGAAAGAAAACAGTAGTGCTGAAGTGGAAAATTAAGGCAAGAAACGGATTAACTGCATCAAAAAACAGGGCAGATCAAGTAGCAAAACGGATTGGAGATGGCGGAGAGAAATCAGTACCTGATTCTTGAGATCGAGCGAGCTTCTTACTCCGGCAAAGCCTCCTCCTCCTCCCTTTTTTTCTTCGTGTTTTCTTCCTCCTCCGTTTGATTTCTCTTCTGTGGTGGAATATTATGATCTCAAGAACCTTTTCCGGAAAATAGGCTGCAACGGTCGGATTTTGAATTTGCGAAAATTTGGCGCCGGCGCGTTTTTCCGTTTTAATGACACGTCATATGCCTAATCATTCGCTTTTCTTACACGCGTGGAAATTTATTATTATTATCCTTCCCAACGAAAAAAAGTGAGCCATGAACTTGTGGCAATAATGTTGGTGCGTGGTGGGCGTAGGGGGAGGATGGCCATTGGCTGCGCAGGTGCCAAGGTGCCAGTTAGGACGCCGAAATTGCCTTTTGCTGATGTGGAAAGGGCCGGATGGAGATTCTTAACCACCTGGCCGTGCAAGTTATCTCAATCCAACCGTCCCCACCGTCGAATCGTGAGAGGTTTATAATCCATAACTTCTCGAATATTCTATTTTAAAGAATATTCCAAGGATTATTAATGATAACCCCCTATTTGCGATGGCTCTGTCTGTTCTTTGTGTTTTCTGCATCTCTTTCGATTGCATCTGCACTGACAGAAACATGATCTGCCAAGTTGCCCAAATGATGAAATTCGTCGATCTGGTTAGGGTCGATTAGGATTCTGCTTTGCAGGCACAAATCCGGGCACGAATCAACCTTGAAGGCTTCAAAAAACAGAGGATTCAGGAGTTTTTTTTTTGCGAAAAAGATGAGAGGACCACGTTTTGAAAGCTCTTAGCTATCTGCGTTTTCCTTCTTATGAAGAATGCTTGCCTAAACTCATCGTAAGCTACTCACTGGAACCTGCATTCATGCTTTCAACGGCCCCATCAAAGGGGTTTTATGTCCACGCCAGTCCTACCTCCACAGCTTCCAATTTTGGTGAAAAAATTCCATGGCAGATCAACTTCGTGGATCTATCAGAAGACTGAATCGACAAGCATGCAATAAGCTGGCCTAAATAACAGGTAGAGAAGCCAAACTAGAGGTCGAAACAAAGTTGAAGAAGGGCAACCTGCTCGGGCATGTGGTTAAGGGAGGCCAAACCCTCCCTTTCGTGGGTTATCCTCCTCTTAGCTCCGCCAACAGAGGCTGCGCTTAACGGCCTCGTGGGTTATTTTGCATAACCCACTCAAGGGAGGGGTTATCCTCCTTTTAGCTCCGACAACAGAGGTTGTGTTTCCATACCACATAGGTTACCAGATGTCTTACTAGTTCAATCAAGTCTTGCATTCTTATCAATGTTACCGGATACCTTACTAATTGGAGGCCCGCATTCTTGATAAATCTTGAGTAAATCTTGAATAATTCTGTGGTTTAGAATGGAAACTTGGAGCTTCAAAAATTCATTTCTGGCAGCAGGGATTACATGCTTTCTTGAGGTAGGCATTCAATTGTTAAGCATTATATTTGTTGAAATTTTTTATGTCCTTGGTCTTCATGATGGTGAGTTGGGTCCACATGACAACGTGGATCACTTGGACGATGCACATGTGGCGAGGTAAGTTTAAAGTTTATTTCCTGCTGTAGGTTTTTTGCTCTAAGTAGTTTCCTTATGATGTAAGTAAGAATTTAAGCAGAAATTACAAAGATGTGGAATTTGAGAACAAATTTACAAAGATGTGCAGCTCAGGATATCCAGATTTGGAGCCAACGAATAGATACAAATAAGTAAGATCTCTGACAATTTGTATATGGGCCAAGCTTGCAATTCAAGTATAAGAACATGAATAAAAGAAATTGCTTTTGGAGGTGATCATGTCCCCTTCTTACTTGGCTCATCATCTCCCTTATCAATGGCTCGTATCACTTGCACACCATTATCAGTGGCCCTTCAAGATAAGATTAGATCCAGCATGCATAGTTATTGGCAATATTCCCCTGTAAGCTTTCATCTAATCCTGAACCTCTAGCATGCAAGCATGCCACATGAACAACAGCACGAACCAAGCTCATGACAGTATAATACGACACACTCCGGTTGCTCTGGAGCATGCAGAAAGGGGAACCAATCGGGAGAGCCAGGTGGGCATTTCTTAGGAGTAGGTGTTGGGATCATGAGGCATACACAGGGGTAGGAGCAGGGCAATTTAGTGGGGAAGTGGGCATAGTGTGTGATTTAATGGACTTAGCAGTAGCGTTCTGCTCCTCCCAGCGACATAAGTAACGTTCCATCCTAGCTGATGCTTGTTGGAGAATTTGATCTGTAATGAATTTCTGATAACTCATGCAATAGTAAGAACATTTTTGAACCAACGACTGCGCTAGGCAACAAATGACACTGAAGAAAGAAAAGCGAGAAAGAATGTAGAATCAAGAAGACAGCGGAACATCTGTGGAAGAAAAAGGAATTAGCCCGGCCTATGACACCAGTGTTAAGTGGTGCGAAAATAATAAAAAACAGGGAGAACTTAGCGCAGAAAAGAAATGAGCCCCGGCATATGGCGCCAGTGTTAAGTGGCCAGGGTTCGGATAGATGGGTCTGGAGCAGATTCACTAGTTTCGATGATCTTTGATGCTCGAGGATCTGCCTTCTAAGTGTCACGCGGGATTTCAGGACAACTTAAGGAAATATTGCAGATAAGGTGCATGAATCAGACAATTCTTGAAACTGTTATGAAGAACTTTGCAGACTAAGTAAAATTTAGGACTCAACAAGAACTTTGCACATTCAGTACATCATAGCTTATTGAACCTCATGGGTCATCAACATGTTGGTTTGAAGAACGTTTTTGGCAGGGCCCGCGGGGGTTCATGGTCTTCGAATACTAGAGTATTCTTTACAGCTAAGGATAGATGGGGCATGTGGTCTATGATCAAGTGGAAGCAGGATGCATATGAGTGGGGCATTGTCAATGTTTATGCTTCTAATGTTCCCAGGCAACGAGCTTCCATGTGGGCCTCGTTGAGGAGCAAGCTGAAGAAATGGGGGGATAATATGCGTGGCTACTCCTTGGGGATTTCAATATAGTCGAGGACGTAGCAGACAGGCTCGGTGGAGGCGAGATAGTTTCGGGGTTCAAAAAGGAACAGTGGGAGAGGCTTCTGTTTGAGCATGGTTTTCTAGAAGTCTCAGGAGATCCAGGCTTCACTCGGACCAATGGTGCCCAGAGGGAGGCGAGAGTTGCAGCTCGACATGACAGGTGCTATGCCAACATGCACGCTCGTCACTTGCTCCCCGGCCTTTTCCGTAAGAACTTTGTGCTCCAAACAATGCCAGATCATCATCATCCCCAGATCATTCAGAATAGTGCCCTGCCCACTTTTGATCGTGGCAAAACAATGTTCAAGCTTAACTCCCAATACTTGAAAGATGAGGACTTTTTAGAGGGTTGCAAACAGGCCTGGGAGTCCACTCCATCTTCCGCGGGTCCCATGAGAACTTTAGTATCTGCTCTTACTAATGTTAAAGCATTTGCAAAACAATGGGGTCATGCGCGCGTCCAATAGGAAAGAGCCTCGTTGTGACAGAAGCACGATGAGTTGGAGCAGCTAAGGACCCAAGCCCTCAACTTCGTGCGAGAAGCAGAGCTTGTCAGTCACATCCAAGAGGTGGAGGAACAGGAAGTGAGGGCAGCTAAGTTAAAAGCAGGACTCTCTTGGCTAAAGGATGGGGATAGATGTTCAAAGGCATTTTTTCGAGCAGCCCGTCTTAAGCGGCAGAGTACTGCTCTATCTTCTCTCCTTTGTGACAGTGGTAGTGTCATATCTGCTCCGGAACAGATTAAGCAGTTTCTCTCAACACATTTCAGCTCTTTCTTTGCGAGGAAAAATCTTCATTTTGACGATGAGGCACGACATAGTGTTGTCGAACATTTCTCCCATTATTTCTTCGCATCAGAAGCAGCACCTTGAAGCTCCTCTTACGATTCAGGATCTTGAAACAATTGTCTCCCTCATGGCATCTGATAAATGCCCGGGTATGGATGGTATTCCAGTGGATTTCTTCAAGGTCTCCTGGGACTGGTCTTTTCCATTGCTCTGGCAGGCATATCAGGATTTGCTACAGTCGCACCAGTTGGATAAAATTTTAAATACCGGCCTTATTGCTTTGATTTCGAATGTCAAGGAGCCCAGGTCGATCTCAGACTGGCGGCTTATCACTTTGCTCTCAGTGGCCTACAAGATTATAGCAAAGGTGTATGTAGAAAGACTGAAGTTGATTTTGGGGGAAACTATAAGTCAGGAGCAGTCTGGTTTCTTACCTGGGAGACACATTCTTGACAATGTCACGACAGTATATGAGGGCATGTACTGGGCTAGGCGCACAGGACAACAGGTGGTGTATTTGAAACTTGACTTTGCTAAGCATATGACAGTGTCTCTTGGATCTTCCTCTTGCATATCATGCGCAAACTTGGCTTTGGCCCCTTGTTTTGTGAAACGGTGTGGAAGCTTCTGAGGTCAGCTAAGGCGGCAGTACTGCACCAGGGGGAACCTTCTGACATTTTATCTATCGGGAGGGGCATTAGGCAAGGATGTCCTTTGGCGACGTTCTGTTTACTATTGTGGCAGAGGGCCTCTCGCAACTTCTCCGTTGTGCTCTAGATGATGCTGTTGTGCAGGGGTTGTGTATGGCTGATGGTTCACAGATTGTGTGTAATCAGTTTGCAGATGACACCTTCTTGCTTTTGGAGGCGTTTGAGGCCAATCTTGATAGCTTTTTTAATTGGCTTCGGGTTGTTTGTTGAACTGGCGGAAGTGTACTGCCATGTGGGCCTTGGACACCTCTCCTCCAGCATGTGTTCAGGCCTACCCCTGGACATTTGTTCCACCTCATACAATCACTAAACTTCTGAGTGTGCCATTTGATATAGAGGTTGATAATGCACAAGCTTGGGATCAGACCATTCTAGGCCTTCAGAGGCACCTGCTCTGGTAGAGAGGTGCTTCACTTTCGATGGCTGGGCGTATACATGTGGCTAAATCTGTCCTCAATAACACTCATGTTTATGTCGCTTCTGTATTGCTAGCCCCGGTTTCAAAGTTCAAAGAGATAGTGGCCACAATACGTAATTTTGCCTGGGGTGGCAATGAGTCTGGAGCAGTGGTCAAAATGGCTTGGAGTAAGTGCATACGTCCTAAGAAAGATGGTGTTCTGGGCATGATTGACTTATCTCTTCATAGTAAGGTCCTAATCTCAAAGTTCATGTGGAGAATTGTTCTGGGGCACACAGGGTCTACTGGGATGCGCTTGATAGTCCAGGCTCTTGAGCATTCATGACCCTTTGGCAAACCCTCCCGCCTGCCCTGCCTTGGGCTTTGTTCTATCCTTTGAAGTCATTTCCTCGTGCTTCCCCCTTCCTTCACGGACTTCTCAAAGCCTGGAGAGCTGTTAGGTCATTGGCCGCTCTGCATCCTTCAAACACCTTGCATTCCTCCTCTCCCTTCCTTTGGATGCCCTTGTCGGACGTGCCTCTACTGATTTCTACCATGCATCCGAAGACTCAACGTAGATGGCAGTGTGCAGGTATCTCTCTAGTGCAGGAGTGGTATCCTAATGGACGCCTTCGTTCCTAGCAAGAGTTCAAGGACACTTTCGGATTGACTGAGTGAGACTATGGCATATGGGAAGCTGTGGCAGATAACATCCCTTTGCGGTCCAACCTTGAAAATGAATGTGCATGGGGGTTTGTAGCGGATATTTTGTGGGGGAAGAATTTTTGTTCAGACTTGCTACAGACTTCTCACCACGCAGCCCCCTTTGCCTCCCTTAGTGCACTGGCAATTAAAAGTTTCGGAAGCCCAGCATGCAGCGGTATGGTTCAGGGTGTGGGATAAGAACATTAATCCAAAACATTCAGTTCTTCTCTGGCAAATTGTGCATAGGGCAGTGAGGACTAATGCCCGAGTTCATTCATTTAGACCATTTGTTAGTCCTGTTTGTCTAGTTTGTAATCTTGCTCCCAAAACAATAGAGCATAGTTTTGTGCTTTGTGGCGATCTCAGCCACAGTTGGTCCACTGTACAGGCCTCTTTTCGGATCCACCTCACAAGTCAACAGCTTCTTCTGGGCATTCTCCCTGCTAGATGGCCCTGCTCCAAGAAGTGGGAGTTCAACATTTGCAGGGCCCTAGTCTATTGAGCGGTTTGGAAGCGCAGGTGTCATGTCGTCTTCAGAGGTTTGAATACTCCTGTTGCTAGCCTCTACCAAGAGATTAAATCTCGTCTTCATCACCAGTTTCTGGTTTCGAAGTTGCATCCGGATGTCAGGGATGAGGTTTGGGGCTACCTTCACCTACCTTGACATCCCATTGTACTAGTTCTCTAGTTAATATAAATTGTCTATATGAAGGTGAATTTCCTTTATCTTTCTTGTGATTGAAGCAACAAGATACTTTTGGTATACAAGGTGTGGCCCCTTGTTTCACTACCTCAAAAATAGAAAGATATTGTGTGTAACATGTTCAACTTTCACGTCCCGGTATCAAAATACGAATCCACCCACAGTATAGCTTCCCTTGATGCTACAATGCTATGGCTCATAGAAGACATATAATTTCTTCTATGGAGTCAATGCTTTCAAGAATCTTGAATAACACTAATGTTTTTGCTACTTTTGCAAGTCCATGATGTAATGCTACGGACTTAGCAAGCAAAAACTCCTAAGCCATTGTATGAGTTTTGTTTCGCATGGCATGCAATCAATAAAAGGAAACTTCCTTCAAAAGCTAGAGAATAGGCATCAAACAACATCCACTATCAACTTCTATTTTAAGGGCCATTTTTCATCTTTGTTCTAGCTAGATTTGTTGTAACTTCAAGATATTCAAATCTCATGCTCGACATTCTTGCCTACTATTGCATACTATTACACAATTTCATAGTACCTAGCTTCTTTTAACTTGATATACAAGTTCCAGATCATTTACCTTGATTGGCCTAACAATGGCACAATAGTGGCACAAATTCACAGCTGCAAATATTTGTGTTATTTGTTTGGGTATGCAGATCGACGTCCACAATTATTTGAGTTGGAGCAAGAGGTGTTCCATTCTAGTTTAACATTGTCATATACATGCTAATGCACTATTGTACATTTTTCTTCTTACTTGAGTTGTTAGAGGATCTAGTCTTCCATCCAATCCTTAAGTGGCAAGAAATTGCAAAGAATGCTTAATAGAAATAGGTAAATAGCTGCGGCATGGAAGCTCGCTTGCTGCAACAGACCTTATAATATTACCACAAGATACTCCATGTTGTTTTGCCAATGGCTTTGGCACCTGCAATGATGTTATTCTGCAGCGAATATTGTGTTTGATAGAGACATGGTTTAGATGGAAGCAATGAGGCTTCCTATGTTTGGCACTTTTGTTCAAAGTGAAATCTGTTCACCCTTCTGGCTCAGTTCTGTAATCACAGATTAGAGCTTCAAATTAGAGCTTCAAAGTTGAACAAATCATAAATACAACGTATTATATAAGCACTTGGAGAATTATAAGCACTTGGAGAGTTATAAGACCTGAACATACCTTTTGCTATAGCTTATCCTAGTGATGCCTCTTGTTCTTCCACTTGAAGGTTGGTTGCAGTTTGTACATGCTATACCATCTTAGTAGTGATGCCTTATTCATGACCACCAGATTGACACCATTGTTCAGGAATAGTCCTCTAGTTTTCTCCTGGCCCACATGCATCTTCTAGGCCTACATGCAACTAAGAATGATATTGTTCTTCTGCAAAGGGCCCTCTGGTTCTCTTTTTTTTTTAGCAGGACTACATGCATTTTGAAGGACTCGAACCAAGTACGGCAAAAAATTTAAATGTACAACAGTCTACTATGTTGGAATGTTTATTGTTGAAGACCTGATGGAATATAATACATTCTACATGTTTGCTATTATGGCGTTTCTGGTGTTAGAATGCAATTGCTACGTATGGAATTTATTGTTCACCTTTAACTTTATTAGCAATTAGAACTGTAAAATATTATGTGTTTTTTGAGCTGTCACTTTCTCTTTTATGCCACCAATAGTTCTTCATTTGATGCCACTGATATAGATGTGAACCAACCAGTACAACATCCATTATACTATATTTGACAAGGGTACTTACCTTGAACAGTGAGCTCTATCAATCACAAAATGTGCCATTGTCTCTGCAAAATCATAAATACCAAGATCACTGCATTCAGGTTAAACATTCAAATTCAGGGGACAAAATTAGTAACGTTTTATTGTGAATGTTGTAGAAAGGACAAAGTCCCTGCATCCTTCGTGATGTCACATACAAAAACTTGCATGGTGGCTTCTGTTAATGTTTACCATCTATAGGTCCCATCAAGCTAAGCTTTCCAGTATGCTCTTAGATAATCTTTTTCATAAACCCTGCGGATTGAGTTCCTGTTTGGTGGGAACTAAAAAATGCAGCAGAAATTGTATCTATCGATTAAATTTAGAATTTGATTTTGGGAAATGATGGCAATGGCAAAATGACAATGGCTAAGAACTGCAGACCAACTGGAGGGAAGCTTTTCCTTTCCCTGCAGTTGGCATTACTCAAAATGCTTAAAAGTGTAAATTTGTCTGCTTTTCCACCCTCACGCTGCATTCTGTAATAACACTCCAAAGCATGAATTTCTTCATTATTATGGGCATACCCAGCGATCATTGAACTCCATAAATAACACTCTGATTTTTCGAATTTTGAAATACTGTATATGCCTCATCTAGACTCCCACACTTAGCATACATATCAATTATAGAACTATTGATAGAGACATCAGATATTAGTCCCACTTCAGTAATGACAACATGAATATGTCTGCCATATTCTAGTTCTTCAATGTTGCTACATGCTTTTAAGATGTTTTGAAATGTGCCTTTGTCAAGATCTATGCCCTCCTGCTCCATTTTTACATGAACTCTATTTCATGGAAAAGAGGAACAAACAAAACATAGATGGAGCTATTTTCTCTGAGCAAGTCTTTCTAGAGGGCCCAAATTATAGCAACACAAAGATCTGATGGGCTAAAAAGAGTTGACATGCTCGTGAACCTAGTGAACCTAGCGGAGAAGACCCGGGGGTTTCACCTATTGTAATGGGGATATGCCATGTGCGTTAATGGGGTCAATAAAAATCCCTCCGTATACGCCTTATCCAGGGTTCAAAAAAACCCTTGTCGTATGCATATTACACTAGATTACCCCTAAAAAAC
>JAANSK020240738.1:0-14088 GCA_011763485.2 Isoetes engelmannii
ATAAAATATAAAATAATATATGTTGATATGGAAAAATGACAGGCATCCTTACATCTATAGCCTTTCAATTGACGTATATTTTTTTTTTACCCTTCGACATGACAGCCACTACGGTATTTCTTGCCCTTCATTTGTAGGGCACTTTTTTTAACCCGTTTTAACGGGTAAAAAGGCCAAAAACAGGCATGAAAGTCGTCAAATTCCTTCCCTGATGGCTGGGTGACAAATTGAGCAGAAAAAAGGTTTACGGTATCACTTTAATGCTCATAGTTTTCATGTCCATTGCTTCTGGTTTATCCCTCGGCCACACTGCCAAATCCGTGATGACTACTCTCTGTTTCTTCAGATTTTGGCTTGGTTTTGGAATCAACGGAAATTATCCCTTTTCTGCCGTCATCATGTTAGAATATTCTAACACTAGAACCAGGGGCGCTTTTGTCGCTGCTGTGTTTGCCATGCAAGGTGTTGAAATTCTTGTGGCTACAACCATCTCGATTATTGTTTCTACTGCTTCTAAGAACCAATTTCCAAGACCCACTTTTGCGAAGATCCTGTTGAATCCATTACTCCACAGACTGATTTTGCATGGAGAGTTATTTTCATGGTTGGGGCAATTTCGGCTGCTTACAACCAGAATCAGCAAGAATTGGCTGCAAATTCCCTCTCTGTGTCGAGTCTGTGCTTGCCTAGATGCCCTTCTTGACTACGAAGTCGAGAAGGTTTATATTTATTGTATTCTGTAGTACTTAATTTTTTTTTATAATTAGTTATATATTATTTTTTAATATATATTTTTTTATTGTCTTTAAAAATGTAATATTTAATTTCGTTTTTTAATATGTGATGTTTAATTTTGTTTCTTTTTTAATTTAAGAGGGGAGATCCTCTCCCTCTACTCTAGCTTGGAACCCTCCCCCATGCCCTTCTCCCTCTCCCCTCCTTAACTTGTGCCCTTAACCTCCCCTGAAAGTCCCCTTGCCTCTCTGAAACTCCCCTCGCCCTTAACTTGTGCCCTCCCTCCGAAACCCCCCTTGCCCCTGCCCATTTTCCCCTTCTCCCTTCTTTGCCTCTTTTACCCTGCCCCTCCTCGTTTGCCCCTCTAAAAAACTTCGTTTTTTGGAACTTTCTCCAACCCTCTGTTTCTTTGGATTTTCTAATATTGATTTCCGTTAAAAAGCAATACACTTGAGCTAGACTCACATGTAATAAGAATTCAATGCAATATCAGAGTATCTGCTCTGCATAATATTTTTGGGAATGCAAGAGTCCCATTGTAGTGAATGAGGCTCGTCTATTAGAAGATATCCCACCTTTATCTTATGTGACTTTATAGAGCTTTCCAGTCTGCTGCGACTCTCATCGTTATCACGCCCAGATACTTATAGGTCGGAGCTACCTCCACAGTCTATCCCTGATAAGTGAAGGAGAGAGGCCTTGGCTAACAGGAAAATGAAACTAGCAGCACCTTAGTTTTGGCCAAGAGGTCAATGTCATCATCGTTTATGAGTTGTCGAACCATCTAGGTGCATAAGTTGAGCACCTGCTCCGCCATGTTCAGTAAGCCAGTCCACCAATTGATTAATATAGAACCCAAAGTGTGTCGAGGAAAGTGGGCACCCTTGACGCACTCCAATACTACTGACAGCGGATTCTGTTGATGGCGTGATTCAGCCTGAGCATGTTCCATAACTTATATATTGCATTCTGCAAGTCAATTGGGGTCCCCAGCTGCCGCAATATGAAGCTAGAATTAGTAGATCTTTGTGATCAAGACAACACCCTACAACACATTACCTGAGTCCAAAGCATAAAACAAACAACTACCGACAAATTGGATAGACAAGCTCCTAATGCAAGAAAAAAAGCATTTTGTTATAGGATTTATAAAGCTGCACATTTAAATCCAAACGTCCTCCTACCCCAAAGGACTTCACAACTCCATGATAAACATATGGCCATCAACTTGAAAAGGTAGATTTAAAGACATACTAGGTGACTACCCCAATTCTTAAAATCTAGCCTAGGGGTTGCGTAAACAAGTCGAAAGCAGCTACTACCGGCCATTCAACTTACTTCAATGGCAAAAAAATGATATGTGAGCACCCAATACACTTGTCATGGACATGTGAGCACCCAACACTTACCACAATGGCACAAAAAGGACATGCGAAATAACAATTTTGAATCCTCTACCCAGCAAAGAAAGAAACCAAAGAAACCAACCAAAAGACCATTGAATCCTCTACCCTATCCTTAATCGCGCTACTAGACCCCATCTACAAGACAGTTGCAAGGGTAACCTACAGCGCGTTAGCACCTTATTTTTCATTCTCCTTTATATTTGCTACCTCTTCTTTGTTTTTCCTATCCTACCCTTTCCCTAATCCTGCGTTTCTGCTAGTTAATTTTTCATTCAAAATCATATTGAAGGGCGACTTTTTCTTAAGCTTTTCTATTGTATTGAATAATAAAATTTTCACTTGCCATTCTTAAGAATGTCTAAATTGTATTGAACAATGAAAATTTTCGCTTAAGAATGTCTAAAATATTTTTAGCCGTTCTCTCCATCTCTAGGACCCCAAGAATGGTATCGAACACTTTCAAATTTAAGGCTTGTAATACGTTTTGCCATGTGAACAATGGAGCTCTTAACTTTTGAAGCATGCAATTGTTAGCTCGATCCCGATCACTATTCAAGTGGCGATCATTAGAAGATGCACCAGTAGCTAGCGCCCATCAAAGTGTTCCTCTATCCAGAGACAGTGCATACCACCTACTGCAAGAGTGTAACAAAACCAAGGACCTTGAATATGGCAGACATTTGCAGTCCCTCGTGATTGAAAGCGGGCTTGCTTCTATTGCCATCTTGGGTAACTATTTGATTCGTCTTTTCGCTGCCAGTGGATGTTTGTTTGAAGCAAATCAAACATTCGACAGTGTTTCAGAACCAAATGTGTATACATGGAGTTCCATAATCTCAGCTCATGCCAATTCTATTCAGAGCACATCTGCTCTTGATTTGTACACCAGAATGCAACAATCATATGTAGACTCGGATAGACATGTTTTCTTGGCTGTTCTAAAGGCGTGCAGTATGGTAAATACTCTTCACCATGGAAGGTATGTCCACTATCAGATGATTGAAAAGGGCCTTCAACTGGATGTTGTTTTAGGAAGTGTCTTTGTTGATATGTATGCCAAATGTGGTAGCTTGCAAGAGTCTTGCAAAGTCTTTCACCAGATATCCAACAGGGATGTTGTGTGCTGGGGTGCAATGATTTCAGGTTTTGCACAGCATGGTGAAGGTTTTCTCGCCATAGGATGTTTTGAGAAGATGCAACAGGAAGGCATAAGCCCTGACAAAATTATCTTCTTAAGTATCTTGAAAGCATGCAGTACAATAGGAGCTTTAGAAAGTGGCAGGCTTGTCCATGACCAGGTCTTAATGTATGGTTTTGAATTGGACGCTATTGTAGGAACTGCACTTGTTGATATGTATGTCAAATGTGGTAGCTTAGTGGAGTCATGCAGTGTATTTCATAAGATTCCTAATAAAGGTCCTGTGTCCTGGAATGTGCTAATAACAGGATACTGCCAGCATAATGAAGGCCTTCTTGCCCTGGAATGCTTTGGAGATATGAAAAGGGGAGGGTTGACACCAGATAAGATTACACTATGTGGCATTCTAAAAGCTTCTGGCAGCATAGAAGCACTAGATCTATGCAGGTTAACACATGCTGAGGTGCTAAAGCTTGGACATGAGTCAGACACCATTATTGCAAGTGCTCTTGTTGATACATATGCAAAATGTGGCAGCCTGCAAGAGTCATGTAAAGTTTTTAGTAGATTGTCAAATCGAGATATGATATCGTGGAGTGTTATGATTGCAGCATATTCCCAGTGTGGCAAAGGTATTCTTGCATTAGATTGCCTGGAAAAGATGCAAATTAAGGGCATAAAGCCAAACACAATTACATTTTTGAGCAGCTTGAAAGCTTGTGCCAGTATGCAGAAAATAGAGCATGGCAGACTCATCCATGAGCAGATATTAAGCTTTGGGTTTGAATCAGATCTTTCCATTGGGAGCACACTCATTGACATGTATGCTAAATGTGGCAGTTTAGACGAGTCGTGCCAAGTCTTTACAAAATTAACCAATAAAGATGTCGTGTCCTGGGGGACAATGATTGCGGCATATGCTGAGCATGAGGAAGGTTTTTTGGCCTTGGAATGGTTTGATGGAATGCAAAGGATAGGAATAAAGCCAGACAGAGCCATATATCTGAGCGTCTTGAAGGCATGTGGTATTGTAGGAGCGATGGATTTGGGAAGAACAATACATGATCAAATTATGAAATCTCAGCCTGAATTTGATGTTATGCTGGGTAGTAGTCTTGTTGATATGTATGCTAAGTGTGGTAGCATGGAGGAATCACACAAAGTATTTTGTGGATTACATAAACCCGTATTAGTGTCCTGGAATGCGTTGCTTGCAGGGTATGCTCAGCATGGTGAAGGCCAGCTTGCCATAGACTGCTTTGAGAAGATGCAGGCACAAGGCATAAAGCCAGACAAGGTTACATTTCTTTCTCTTCTTGTTGCATGTAATCACAGCGGTTTAGCTCATAAAGGTCCGTGGTATTTTGAGCATATGTCAGAACATCATGGTCTTACAATTGAGATGGAGCATTATATTTGTCTGGTGGATCTTTTAGGTCGGGGTGGATATCTTGGAGAGGCAGAGGATTTACTTCAAATGATTGAGCATCCCACTATTTTTGGTTGGAAGTCCTTACTTAATTCATGCAGAATGCATGGTAACGTGGAGCTGGGTAATCATTGTTTCAAAGAAGTAATGCAGTTAGACCCCCATGGCAGCCCAGGTTATGTTCTCATGTCCAACTTGTATGCCGATGCTTTATTTGCAAGGTAGAGGTTGACTGGCATGGCGGTAATCAATCTTGCCTTATAGCTGTGAAGTGAGAAAAATCTCCCTAAGCCTGGCATGCCTACCATCGCGACCAACTTGTTGTTGTAATTGGTTATCCTGGCTGCACCTTAGCTATGTTGGTCTCTTTGCTGGACACCTTTTCCTTCCTCGAATAGGAGAGTCGTTGTCGTCCATGGACATATTTCGGCATTGACAACTCGATCACACGCAGCTTTTGCAAAGAATAGCACAACTACTGGTAGACATCTCTTGAAATTAATTTATAGCAGCTGAAATGCTGACTTTGTATGAATTTCTTGGTCAGGTCTTTATAATGCCCTTGAAGAGCCACTAAGTTGCATGTAGGTCTTACAGTGCAATGTAAGTCATCGTCCTAATTTATTTGCCAATATTCATCCCTTTGAGACAAGTTTTCTATGTTGAAATATGCAGGTAAAGAGAACTTTGACATTTATGCCAGTTGATCCAGAGCATACAATTCGGTTTTAGGGATTGATGATATCGTAATTTTCAAGAACTTGCAGATTTGAACCAGTCTCAACTAAGCATTATGATGGCAAGGTATTATGCACATGCTGAAGAAAAATAGTTTTATCATTATGGGATCTATGTCAAGCTCTAGAATTCTGAGTTCCATCCTCTGCTCTTGTTATTTCGGCCTGCCTCAGTTGGATTATAGAAATAGCAACCATGGCAGAAGCTCCAATTGAGCGGGCCAGCAACAACATGTGTTGCAACAACCACCAAATTGAGCACTCCAACGTGTATATGCCCCTGCAAGTACTAAAACACAAAGTACTTATTGACATATATTCTTATTAAAACTCAAAGTAAATTGACATATATTCTTATTAGAACTTATTAGCATAGAAGCAAACATGAAGAACCACATGTTCACACTATTTCATGGGCAACCCCATCTGGGCATGCCTGATAACAGCATCAACTTGGCGAACTTCCTGGAACCGGACGAGCGGAAAAAGGGACTTGGACCCTTAGTATAACTAAGCTTATCTATCAGAAGATGTAATTTGTGTAAGGCCATTGTCATGCTGCAAGATGCCAAGATCGTTTGTGATGCTGCAAGATTCGGTGCAAGAAGTATCTAGAGACCCTTTCCATTTTCTACTCTGACAAAGCAGAAACGTTGGAGCAGATGTAGGTTTCATGTATTTCGTCCTAATGTAAGATTCATGTACTTGTGTTATTTCTTAAGCATTTTACAATCCTATTACACAACAAAAAATTATGGACTTAGTAAATTCTTGTGAAAAGTAACCAAACGTGCATTTTATTAGTATTTTTTTTTGAACTTGACCTGAATCGAACGTGCAATCCTCTGAAAAAAAAGGTACATGCAATCCTCTGAAAAAAAAATATAAGCACAAAATTTTGAACTTGACCTGAATCGAACATGCAATCCTCTGAAAAAGAAGGTACATGCAATCCTCTGAAAAAAAATATAAGCACAAAATTTTGAACCTGACGTGAATCGAACACGCAACCTTCTGATCTGGAGTCAGACGCGCTACCATTGCGCCACAGATCCATTGATAACTATTTTCTCTTTTATTTTTATATGAACTCTATAATATATGTCGCCAACTGCCCTCACCCTTGTTCGAACGGAAAATTGAAGCGTAGATGCAGCTACAACTGGAGCTAGAATGGCTGCAAGATTTGCAGCTAGAATGGCTGGTAACGGCCCTTGTGGTCGCTATGGCAATTCTTATATCTCTGCTTTGCAAGCTTCGGCCTCCCAACCGGCACAAGAGCAAGAGCAAGAGCAAGCTTCCTCCTGGTTCTTTAGGAGATGGGGATTCAAAGCTTTTCGCATCATTGCAGGAGGATTTTTTTGCGACCATGTCTAGAAGGTCTGTTTTTCTCTCTAGGTCAAGAATGAAGTTTTGCACTTGATATTATTTTATGGGCCCTGCATTTTTCGACCCGCTGCTTTAAGGATTAAAATGATCGACGTTAGCAGCATTAAAAAGATGGGGGAATTTCCACGTTAATCTGAAGGACTGGGCGTTTAATTCACGTTCTATGGCATGCAGATATGGAAAAACATTCAAGACAAACATATTTGGTTACAACACCATAGTGGCAACTACTGCTCCTGCAGCAAAATTTATTCTTGTTGATAAAGCCTCAAAGTTTCGTGAGCGTGGTCTTCCAACTGTTGAGAAGATTTTGGGAGATTCCTTCTTCGGATATCATAGTGCATCAAGGCATATGAAACTGAGAAAGCTCAACCCATTTCTTCCTGATAAGTTGGGACATGCTGTTCTTCCCCTTGAAGCATTAGCAAAACAAGTGATTCAAGACTGGGAAGGAAAGACAATAAAGATGCTTGACGAATCTAAACGAGTCAGTTCTGTATCTCACATTGGGATAGAATTGAAATAAACATCAGCCTGTCACCCATCTTTTCTTAAAGTAATTGACCAAAAAGATTTTCTGTTTAGATGGCATGGCAAAGGGCATCAGTCTCTGATAACATTCAAAGTTTATAAGTAATTGACTTCTAAGTCCATTGTCTGCAGTACTTTTTTAAAGCGGCAATGGAGTTTGTTGTTGGCAATGCACCATATCCTGAAAAATACGAGTTAGCAAATGCTTGCGAACACTTGATTAAGGGTGTAAGCTCTTCTCCAATTGATCTTCCTAGCTCCACCATTTTGGAAGCATTGCAGGTATGCTTGTGGAAGGTTATCTTATATACATAGAGGAATACAGCAATAATGGTTTGTTATGCTGGTTCTATTCAGGAAAGTAGGAAAAGAGCTTGTTTGCTACTAGATAAGATTGTAAGTTGGAGAAAGTCATCAAAATTTTCATCAGACACCGATTTACTCAGTGTATTCATGAATGCTGAGGATCACAATGGTTTACGGATGACTGCAGACGAAATGCATGATAACATATTCACTGTTCTATATGCTGGATATGAAACAGCTGCGGCTATCTTGACATGGTCTATTAAGTACTTGACTGAAAAACCAGATTTGTTAGATCGCATAGTGGTGAGTATTGCCACCATATATCATTTTTGAAACTTCACAGGGTGGTATGAGGGAATTATAATCATGTCTAATGCAGGCTGAGCACCACAGAGTACGCTTAAAAAGGAAGAAGTCTATTTTTGAGGGGCTTACTTTTCCAGAAATAAAAAAACTCATGCCTCTAACTATTACAGTATGTGAACTATTATACTTTCATTACTCTAGCATATGATCTTGGAAAATCACTACATAAAAATTGCAGGTAGTAAAGGAGACTTTGCGGATCTCAAATGTTGTGGACTTCTCATACAGGGAGGTTCTCGAGGACATGGAATTTGATGGTATGGAGAAGTTAACACAATCTCATTTGTTGTTTGATTTAAGGTTATTTCTGCCAAAACTTATTATCTGGCTCTCATTACTCATTACAGGATACCTTTTTCCTAAAGGTTGGCGAGCCATAGTACTGCACTCGGCAATTCATCTTAGCTCTGAATATTATGCAAATCCATTGCAGTTTGAGAACGCAAGATTCAAGGTCTTTCCATTCTGCCAATTCACCCTTTTTTATTAACATCTACCATGTATTTTAATTGGCTGTTCATCTTTCTACATTTTCTGACAGATTGTTTTTTTCTACAGACCAATCCAAAGTTTTCTACGTATGTACCTTTTGGACTTGGTCCACATGTTTGCCTTGGAAGAGAGATTGCTGACCTAGAAATTCTGATTTTTCTTCACCACTTCATATTGAGATACAGGTATATTCACAGTTCTTAAAGATTACCACAACCATAGACCACTAAAAGGTGTAATTGCCTGCAGTTGGGAAATTGTTGATTCGGATGAAGAAATTGTGTATTTGCCTTTTCGGGTACCCAAGTCAGGTCTACCTATAAGTCTTAAGCGCAGGTACTGGCAATAATTTTTTGCATTTGTTGTTTACTTGACAGTAATCTCTTATTTTCATGATCTCTTTATAGGGAGCTATAATTATGTTTCTACTCAAGGATTATGAGCTAATTGCATACTCAGAAGCAAGCCAACCATACCTTTGCACAAGATTATGTATATAATAATAGATGGTGAGAAAAACAGGTTTGTAGTTAATGGAGACCGCCTTGTCATTTGTAATATTCCATTCAATTTGTATGATAAAAGGAGATAAAGATGTAAGAACTAAGAAATGAAGATTGCTCTTTAGGTATTTAAAAGGGGCGACTTTCTGGAGTTGCTATGCTTGTCTTTTACAATAGTTGTCCTTTAGAGATTCAAAGTCACGAACTTTTATGGAATTGTTACACTTGTCTGCTATTACGCTTGTTTGTTATGTGCTACATAATATTCATGAGGGCCATTGGTAAAAAATGCTTCGGCGGTTGCGGTAAAGTCAATGGCGGAGAAAATTACACCTCGTAATATGTGCTTTAATTTGCAGTATTTAAGGCAAATAATATTTACGTTTTTATATTGTATCAAAGGTCAGTGAAGGCATTTTCTTCGAAAAAAGAAAATCCCAAGTCATGAAAATTTGATTGTAGCCCAATAGAGGATTGGGGTTTTCTTTTCGTAAAAAAGAAAATCCCCCAAGTCATGAAAATTTGATTTTAGCCATTTCAGCCCCTTAGTTTCTTTAGAAGTTGCTAATAGAGGATGGGGTTGCAAAGAGTTGCGGACACTTAATCTTGATAATGTGGAGCAGGGAGCATGAGAGCCAAGTAGTCGCTTGTTTTCTGTGAGGATTTAGAAACTTGTGGAAAGCGGTCCTTGTGGGATGCGAGAGATAGGATATGTAGGTTAAACAAAGTTAAAGTACCTTAACTCTTTGTCCTCAAAGATTATTTTCATCTAACTGTTGCCCACCGTTTTATTAAAGTGAGATTATTTTGCATAATCTTTATAGAATATAACTTTTCTAAGAATATGCTAAAATCTTTAGAATACGTTTTATATGGAATATTTTATAGATCACTATGATAAACTTCTCATACAAGGGTTAAGGGAGATCATGGCAAATAATCTTCTCGGCAAGAGGGTTGAGGGTTATTTGCCAAGATCTGCTTGAGGGGAGGGTTAACCACCTTGTCTTGTAGATTGTTGTATTTTATATATTTTGTGAACCTAGCATATTACGCCTAGGTAGTGATTGGTTTTCATGTAATGTATAAAATAAAGTGATGTAGAATGTACTCATGGTGTGATGATGAACATAATGACGTTTTTCAATATAAAAAAAAAAAATTTATATGAACTTGCGAGCTTGTTTATGCAATCATGCAAAACCAATGAAGAAAGGTAGGATGGACCATTTTTGTTGTGGAGATATTTAGTTTTTTTTACCACTCTTAGAGGTATCTTTCTTTTTTGGGTTGCCCGATGGGCCGATTAAGGGTCTTGGAGTTGGACGGTGGAGATTGATCTTGAGGCCTGGTTGGACGGTTCAGATCATTTCAATACCTGCATCGGGCAATGTTACAAGTTGGCTTGGCTGTTGTCTATCCGCATTCGGGATCGTGAAGTTCTAATCTGACCTGTTCTGAGGCAGCAAATGCTAGATGACACCGGGTGCCGAATAAAGACGAGTTTCGTGGTGAGTTACAGATCAGCGGTCGAGCTTGCTTCTCGGTTGGCAAAGGTCGGGCACCAAATTCTGCAGCAGGTTAATGTTTGGAGTAGACTACCATCAACACCATTGATCTGCTGGAAGCAGAAATAATATGTGCACCTTGAGAAGGGGATAGAAGCGGCCAGCAGCGAAGCGGATTCAGAGCTACCATCTGATGAGCCCACGACAAAACAAGGTATGTTGGATTATTATTATTATTTTAGTTATCAACGCAATTTTTGTTCTCAGATTTAAGGGCAACCCATAGTGCAAAGCACAATTTTCGTTTTTCTTTTCCTTTTTTTTTTTTTTTTGTGGTTGCTCAAGTGGTAAAGAGACATTCTTTATTACTAGATCAGTGGAAAATCTTGTCTTTATGGTCATGGAAATTTTGGTCTAATAGCGTGGTTACCATGTTCCATTGTCTAGGAATAAGTTTGCAATTTTTAGTATTCTATCTATGTAGGATACGTTTTAATGTTTGCAAATCGAGGGATCCTTTTCTTTCCTTTTTTTATTCTTTAAAAGCAATCTCAAGAACCAAGATTACAGCCTATAGACATCTAAAATAGATGGACGCTTTTGCTTTAATGAGACTATCTATATATCATTAACGTAGAAACTTTGTTACATCCTTTTAAATTTCGGATGTAGTATATTCTAGAATGAGTGATATTTTTTTTTCCTAAGTCAAGCTCAGGCACTACAGACGACAGGTGAATCCCACGCTCACGCGGGAACCTCAACAATACCTGTGCACCCCGCTTTCTATGAAAAAGCATAGGCTGATAGCTCCATCAGAACCCGGGGGGGGGGGCATCACCTCCGTATTGAAACAATGCGATGGGCAAGGGAAGCACGTGAGGACAGGACTTGCCAGTGCTACCGCCAGGGGGTCATTGGGGACGAACACATGCTCTACAAACATGCCCCTCTTATGAACAGATTAGGGCACGATACCCGCCGTTAATAGTACAGAGCCAAGCACTCCATCTCTTGATGAACACTAAAGCAGTAGGAACTCTTGGATCATATCTTCAAGAGGCCATGGACGAACGACATCGGCTTTGTCCCTCTAGCTTGTGATGGCATCAGCTTTGTCCCCCTAGCTTGTGATCGCATCCCCATGTTTGGTATACAGCAAGCTCATTGCTGCCACGGTTTTTTCCCCAGGGAGGTTTTTTCAACCGGGTCGTAATGCGCTTGTTGTTTCTCTTTGTACAGGTCCCATAGGCCAATTGGCCTCCGTGGACGATAAAAATGTTATTGTATTGTATTCTATTCTTTTTTTTGAAATGTGGGACCTTTATTACTCAAAAGAATGAAAAGAGTACACAAGGGAATGAGAACTCAGTGGAAAAATGTCTACTAGAGCCAAACCACCTAACCACATACGCACGCAGAACAAAAGAGAGAGCACAATATACAGATAATACAACTACTCATGAGTGTGAGACGCATTTATATGCGTTGACAATGTCATGACGAGCATCGTTAAGGACTTGAGAATCTGGGACAACCAGTCCCCTGAAGATCAAGTGCTTCCTTCTTTGACCAGAGAACCCATGCGGATGCCAAATAAAATGCTCTTTTTGACAGTATAGCTCAAACTACCTGTAACACCTATTGACTATCCTCACACTTAAAGATGACTAGAAGATATTGCTAAGCAGGCCTGTCATGTGGACACAAAAAGAAGCATTGCTTAACGATCTCGTCTTGTTGCATGCAAAGAGGGCAAGTCAAAGCAATGTCTGGGCGAAACCTGTGGACTAAAGTGTTAACTCGAACACATTTATGAATGATTTGTCACCATAAGATAGACAACTTAGGGTGGGGAAATCTATCCCAAACGCATCTCCAAACTGCTTTCTAGCGGTCCACAGGGATAACTAAAGGCCAATTGGGCAAAGGCGGCAATACATCAGGGCGAAGCAAAAAACGGGAACGTTGAATGCACAAAGTGCGCTTCATTGACACTATCAGGAACCATCTAAAGCTTTGGAGCCATAGCTTATGGATTTGGAGGATGAATAGAAACTACTTTCGGCCAAATTATACGATCCTAATGCAGCAGAAAAAACTTCAATCTGAATTCACTCCAAGTCAACAATCTTATCTCATTATATCATACAAAGATTGTAAGCACACCGGCTGCTCTCCATCGACGTTGTATTAATGGATGGACTGAGGACACCAATGGATTGTCTATTTGAATATCATCTAAAGGAATCTACCAACAAATAGACGTAAGGTCAGTGCGTGCCATCAGATGGAAATGGAACAAAGTACGTACAATATCCCATGCATAAGCAGCCCCCCTAGGCATGGTGATGCATTGGGATAAGTAGAAAGTGGGTAGAAGAGTGCCCAAGGAAGGAGAAAATTAATGGATGGAGAGCCAAAGGGGATGCACATCTTCAAGGACTGAGAAATGACCTGGAGAGTCATCAATATTATTTACATCCTCTAGACAAACTCAGAGATCATCACCTTACTTGTAGAAGAAAATGAATCATCCCAAGACCCCCACAATCTTTTGGCAAGATGCTTTTCGCCCAACTAGCCTTCACATCTGCCCCTGCTTAAGTGCCACCTCAAAGAAAGTTCCTGATAGACTGTATGATGAGTTGCATTTTTGTTTGTGGTGCTAGCAAGATGGATGCCATATAGATATGTGTGCCACTGAGAACAGATTTGGCCACATTAACACGGCTCACCATTGATAATTTAGTCGTAGACCACCAGAACAAATGTCTTTCCGACCCATTTGATCAAATCCCATGCATCCCCAGACGAGAGTTGGATACTCACAAGAATGCTTAGTTGCCTTGCCATGGAGAAGAACCTTCTGCGAAAATTCATTGACACAAGCTGGGGCTGAGGAATCAAAAGCCCATAATGCAGTATACTTTTTCCAACCAACAGATATACCAAAAGCCGAAGTTGAGTGATTGTTTTTTGTATTTTACTCTTAAATGGTCTTTCTCCTGCTCAAGTCCCTTCTTCTTCACTATTGAACCTTAGCAATTCATTCCACGCTCCCACAAATTCTCGGAGCACCATCTATGCATAACTTGGCATTATATATACTTGAGGTTCTAGACGAGCTCTTCAATTGTTGAGCTGGGTAGAATGTCTCTTCGTGCGCCGGCCATCTCTAAAACTCCTTAATAGAGACTAGTAAACGTGTGCCCGGCGTTGCCGGGCTAATGTTCTAGCTTGTGTGTTTACTTGGCATTTAATGTCCATACAGGTGCAACTTCAAAACATCACAGTTTGATGCTTGCAAGGATGGACATGATTTGCTTATTACTTTTGTTATTGAAATTGTTTCGAATTGTGTAGTTTGTCAGCATACTTATTACTGGCAAGGTTTTTTCCTCAAAAAACCTTCTTTGGATTTTTTTTTTGGGTTGGGTGGGGGGTGGGGGGGTTGGGGGGGTTTCTGATTCTGACAGTAATATGCTTGTTGTTCTCTTTTTACGTCATATAGGCTCTCTTGTTCCTCGACTCAGGTATAAGTT
>JAANSK020240849.1:0-14086 GCA_011763485.2 Isoetes engelmannii
GTTAGTTTTGAAACATTAACACATTGGACATTAACAATGGGTAGAACTGTCAGTTTTGGAACCAAAGAAATGTTCGCAGCGGCCTTGGCCGCCGCGATAAATTTCTTGTAATTTTATAAATGTTGAAGCCCTGCCATACTTATACATGCATTTTTGTCAATGCTAAATATACCCCTCCTATATAAGTACTTGTTTCCTATGTACAAATATAAAGACCAAGGGTACAAGATCCCTTCGACATTGGAAGATCAAAGAGCCCCTCCCATATTCCGTATGGTGTAAATGAAAGAAAAACCATATTGGATGTATGAGTATATGTATGTTTCAATGTAGAAAAAACCCCCTAAGGGTCACTCACTAGTCATGTGTGGCTTGCCACTATGAACCCCCCTTGATTTCTTGTGGGCGACAATAAAGGTACTTTTACTTCTCTATGAAAGAACCTTGACCATCAATTTCTTCTCTTTCAGAAGAGCACAGGTAGAGCAAACAAAGAATCTGTGCCTTTTCAGAATCCTGACGAGATGAAATTTTGGCTTCCATAAACGGAGGAAGTAGGAGTAAGAAATGAACTTCTATCCCGTAGCCTGATAGAGTTCTTTGTACAAGGCATAGACTTCTTTCTTATGAATCCAGCCAAGCCTTTTCTTCCAAACAATACATGTCAACTACTTTTTTTGGATGACGGTAATCATAAATGCGTGGATTTGAATCCAAGAGTTTCTGCACTCTTGACATGCGCCGGCTTCCTATTGCATGTATACTTTTAAAAGCGAGTTGACAAACAGTTTTATGTATAACATAATAGGAAAGACTCTCTCTGCTTTTTGGCCTGATGTGAAGAGCCAAGTAGGATTCCTGGTCACCTTTAGTCATTGACAGGAAGCATTCTCATGCATACCTGATGGAAGAAAATGTGTAGTTATGCAAACATTTCTTCTGACAGCATGTTAGTCTTCTTAATTGCCTCATGTACGTGAGGCCCATAAGCCTGCTCCGAAATACAGTTCGAAAAGCCCTGGCTAAGGGATCCCTCTCAAATATCTTTGTGTTGATGTAAGGATTCTTACAAATTGGCTCTTGAAAACCAGGACTGCCAGTTACGATCTTGTTTCTACTTGGAATTGGTGGCGTACAAAGTAGTACATCATTTTCTTCATTTTGATCTGAACTAGAAGATGACTGTAGAAATAGTGTCCTTGATTTTCTCCTCCGCATACAAATATCTTCTTTTCCAACCCTCTCTGTCAGGGAAGGACCTTTAGTTCATTGTGGAACTTTCCTAGGAGACTTCAATATATCTTACAGTGACCGTTGCAACTCCTGAAGAGGAGAAGGTGTCTCAAAAATTAATTTGTTCGCAAGATCCCGTGACTGCGTAAAATGAGATAAAGGAGAGTTGCTTTGGCGGACATGAATAGGGGACGTTGTTCTAAAAGTAGACGAGTGGCGTAATTCGTACACGGGTGATGGAGTGAGATATGTGAAAGAGGCACGGAGCAAATGTACAGGGGACGGAGACTCCATAGTTTCTAATTGAGGGTTCTTGCTCCTGTCTGGACAATCCTGTATAACGAAAAGCTGTGGAGGTGTGCAGAACTGACCACGATGCAAGGAAACAATATTGTCAGGTGGAGTTGCAGCGGTACATCGTTCTCTGTATGACATGTTTGCGGCAATGAGAAAAACGCTGGAAGTGAAACTTCTAGTATTAAGAGCCCAATGCAAACAAGCAAAGCCTATGTGCGAATAGGCATTGTAACTAATCTACAGTTTTTAAAATGTGCGCATAGACATTTCTAAAACTTTATTCCTCTACAGTTAAAGAAAACATATTTTTCTTATGCGCACATACAATTGACGATAGCATTTTTTATTATGCGCGCATAGGCAGAATTGTTTGCCAGGTGATGCAAGTTAAGATTTTGACCACAAGGTGCAGCGTGCATTTATAAACTATAAACCATGGGACGACAACTAAAAACTCATGCAACATTCCATAGAAAAATTGCATTCACAAAAAAACTCACTACAAATAGGTAGACCTGGCTATCATTTCTGCATATAGACCTTGTCGTCAGGCGCCAGTCGTTCCCTCTCCGAACTCTCTTCCCTCTGCCTTGTTAATTATTCCTATAAGAAAGTCCATAACGTTAAGAGAAATGGCAGGACAAAGGTACGATTCTACCTCTTCCAATAGAGTTTTAGTAGGCCTTAAATATTCTTCCTGGCATTTTTTGCTTGTTTTTCCTTTGTGTAAAAGTTGCAAAAGGGCCTTTTTTTCCACGTGTCTGTTCATCTTGCATGTTATTGGGCTTGAAACTGAAAGATGAAAGGGTGTCAGAATTTTTCAATAGATTGGATAATATTATTGCTGATTTACTTGGGGCAGGTGTCAATGTTTCTGAAGGAAGTCAAGTCTTGCAAATTTCTCGTGCTGTGAATGAAAATGAGAATCTTGCTTTATTCATTAGAAATCTGAGAAAGACAAGAGAAGATGCTGAGAATGTGTTGAGAACTGAATATGAACAAAAGAAAGTTATAAAAGAACGAGACGAATAAAGAATGAAGACAAAGGTAAATAATGATGCCTTATCAAGGATACATGTTGGTTTGGAAGATTGTATGTCATACAGGTACAAGGACAACAAAGCCAGGTTTACTTTAATTAGTCTGAATGTCTTCAACTGCCTGGAACACGAACATAAGCTTCCATTGCATATGTAGATGCTTTGAGATGCTATAACAATAGCTCCACAAAAACAAAGCTCCAATGAACGAGCCACTGTCCAACAAAGCCAAATTATTAGGGGTCTTGAAATTTTCCAGCCTTTGATCCAGAATTTAACAAATATAATGGTCAAAATTCATTTGCGTGACGTGGAAGGACACATCATCATGCTAGAATTCAAGAAAATATTGTATCCCAGCTTAGGCAAACCTGCGAAAAAAATTGCTAAAGAATTTGACCATAGAAGCCAGTTACATATTCTCAGAAGTGAAACATTGTGTCAATGTTTGCTACAAGGATTATGACCATAAAAACTCTTTCAGTGGAATCCTTGTGTTTCTGTGGCGGATGGCTTCCCAGCTATTGGCCTGCAGATTGATAACCACACATTGTGTTCGTAGATTATTTTGGATTTAGTGGTTTTGAAGGGACATTCCCCTCCCCCCCCCTCCCCAATTAATTCTGGCATGCCTAGGCAATGAATGCATGCATTCAGGTCATGGCGTAAGGAATGGTTTTAATCCCATAACAAACACCGACTAAATGTGCTTTATTGTGCATAATACATGCTCCCCCTTAATGTCATAGCCGGTTCGACTACATGTCGAAAGGATTCTATAACTCAAAACTCATTGATCGTTTCGGAATTGACTACTTTGGTGACGATTCGGCCTTGACATTGCTCCATGAAGCCGAGGTATTGCTTTTCAAGATCAAACTTGAGAGTCCGAATTGCATCTTCCATGGATAAGTGTTTTCGCTAAACTGTTGAGACATTCTTGTCTTCTTATAGGCTCTATCAAGAAGCACCTCTGGCATTATCTCCAACTGCTCTTCTGTGACTTTCAGCAACAACCACGTCATCCTGCTTATTTATATGATCATTCAGAAAGATTGTTTCAATTTAAGGGACCAGAAACGGAAGGTGGATTCACTCTGCCATTGCCAAACCTGCCAACGCCGCCCCAAACCTGCCAGAAAATCAAACCAAAAAAATTCACGAAGGCACTTTATTACCACCGAAGCGAATCCACTAGATTATCTCAAGCAAATCTAGTTGACCTAATCCACGGTCAGTTTAAGGAGCCAATAAAGTTCGTACTTTTCGGCTTCGTAAAAGGATTATGGGAATTACTACAAAATTATGTTTTGACGAATTTTACGACATACCCCTAAGTGTTGATAAATTTTTAGCTAAGGTATCTAATATTTTGTATTATTGAAAATTGTTCAAATGCCCTTAAGATGTATGTTAATTCCCCAAATTTTAATTCCCCAAATGCCCTTTAAGTTCCTTACAAAATCCCAAAATGCTTATTATAATGGCCATGTAGACGTCCTCGGCCTATCTGGCATCTGACATGGATGACTGGTCACTCAATTATGACTTTACATATACTGCCACTTGGTCGTCCGACTCCATTTATACTTGTATTGGAGGAGATGGCGATGATCGTTCCAGATCAAGTGCTCTCCTTTGAAGCCCAGGTTGTCTCAGTGCTTAATATTTCTGTTTAATTTGGTAGCTAGCCCTGGCTTGTTAAATAATTTCGGTCTCATGGGAACGTGCCTACCGTGGGTTTTGACAAATAATTATGATTATTTCCAGCGTAAAACAATTGCTTTCCTATGAATAAATTTGGACCTTGAGCTATCAAAGTCTAGAAACTTAAAACATGAGCAGTAGATTCGTCATTGCCAGATAGAAATTAATTTGTGGAGCTAGGCATTTAATAGTGATTCCCAAGTAAGACAGTCATCAGAAGTGTCCCGTCAAAGAGTTCTCTTCTTCAAAATCTAACTTCTTAGCCCTTTATGATATTACGTTACTTGGAATTTATAATTTATGTGCAATGGCGTCAAAGGAACATGAGATAATAAGAATTCCTGGTAACATGAGATATTTCAGAACTGTCTTTTTTACGTGATTTACAGTTTAGTTTCAAATGCTAAAAGATATACATTAAGCAAAGCTTTTGACTTACTGCCGAGCATGTGTCTATGTAGGAGGACTTCACATACACAGAAAGGTATGTACTTGTACTTCCAACTTTTTTATAAGTGGTTTAAGATAGGGGGACATGCTTGGGTTATATTTGCATTTGGATGCAGAGAAGTTGCTTATTATGCACTGGGAGTTGGCGCCGCAGGGAAGGATCCAACAGATCCAACAGAGCTTTCATATGTTTATCATCCAGATGGGCAGAAAAATATTCAGGTACTCAATTACTTCATGTGTGAAATTACAAGACTCCGTTGTTTGTCATAATCCTTATTGTTTTCAGCTGTTCCATAGGTTCTTCCTACATTTGCTGTTGTGTTTGCTCAGAAGTTGATGAATAATATCAGTGCAATCCCTGGACTTAAGTAAGTGTTCTCTATTAGGTTATTAGCCACATAGTGCCTCAAATTGACATCCTGTGGGTTATTTTTTGACTAACAAGCTGTCAATATATCCATTTGTTAAATGACAACATAAAACAGGGACTTCTTTTTTTTTAAAGAGAACTCGCCAAAAAGGATCACATAGGAACTTACCTTTGAGTTAGTGTTGGGCCAAAATCTTGCATTTTCTGGCCTATCACTTGTATTAAATTATTCCATCGCTATTTTAGTCTTCTCACCAAATTGGCAAGCAATCTACTGTACCATATGCGCCCTTTCGGCTGCAGATGATAATGTGTGTATAAGATTCAAACCTGTGGTCTAGCATGGATTATGATGACTAAAAGCAATAGTTACGGACTATGTTTTCTTGGGACTACAGCTTTTCAACTGAGTGATGCAGGGTAGGCATATATGCTGTTGCTAAATGCAATAGCTGTGGGGTTATATGTTTTAGGCTAGCAATTTCTCTACTATAGGTATGGATCTGAAGTATGTAAAAGTTTTATTGTAATGGCCGAGATACAGAAGAGCCGTTTGGTAAGATAGAACTATACACTACAACCATCTGTTTGGGAAAGTCAGAAATTGTATAGATTTAAAAAAAAAGGAACATCGACACAGCGGTCATAGGAAACTATGGAAATGACAGAAAAGTCACAAACATAAAGACGTGGCTGAATTATCAGATCTTTTTTTCCTCTTTTTTTTTTGTAAGATAGCGGGTTCTTACCGGTTTTGCTAAATTGCACAAATAAGACAGCTCCTGATGTCATAATATTGCCATTTTCTTTTTGAAACGCCAACCATCCTCTTTATAGAAGACAAGCATACAGGTAACATAGTGGTGAATGATTTCAACAGCAATATTAAGTCTTTGTTCACATGCCTGGTCGATTTCCTGTCGAAATACTTTGTTGAACTATGTGTGCCTTACTCTGTTTAGAAGCAGTTCTGTTATGATGTTCTGAGTTCACATATGTCCAGCTCTCTGTGCTTCGTCTCAAGTTTTGCCCTTAAAGAGTAACTTGTGGTCTTTTTATTTGTACCATTGTTGGAAATACCTATTTGCTCACCAAGTTATGCAAATTTTTGGAATATTATTAGCTGCACCTATAATCTGGACTTATGCAAGTTTCTGGAATGCGCTGTTCAAACTTTTGCAGAGTCTATGCCAATGGCTTTTCAATATTCCTCAATCTTTACAAGATGCTCATCTTTTTGTTTTCATAGCTAACATATTGTCACAACTGAAATTAGCTTTTGAATGTACTGTCAAACAATGGAACCCGTTCTTAGAATCTGTATCACTCAGTGCCCACAAGAAATTAAGGATCTTCTTTAAAACATGTAACAGCTTGACCTATTTCAGATGTTCTTATCCTGTTCCCCAAGCACATCTAATCTTGACCTGTTTTACTTGTTCTTTCCAAAACAGCACCAAATATAAACCTGCATTTTGATATTTAAATAATCATTCCTGTAATACACCACTTAGCAACGTCTTCTGATTCTAGTATACGTTTTGAAAATTTGGCTACTTCCACAAACCTGAGCACCCTTAATAGGTTGTCTCTGGTCTACTTGACTCCTCCTAAACCGCCTCCAAACTGTCCAAGCTTTGTCCAGCAGTTTGAAGCCGTGGTCATTTTCCTCTGTTTTTCTTGTTTTGTTGTAGCACAGTTATAAAGAGCCCAACACTGATCAAATAAGGGCTCACTTAAGCATGAAGGGACATTAGGACACCTCATTTGGACCCCCTTTTTAATTTTTCTTTTTTTAAATTAGCCCTGTGCATCAAAGAAATACTGATTATTGCATCAAAAGACACTGTCTATTTCTGCTGCGCTCTGATGCTGGCACTAGTTCGGGACAGCTTACTTCGTGATTTCAATTGGATCTTCTGCAACCCTCTGTCAGTAATACTAGATTGCCCTGCTACCACAACAGTGAAGCTTCTTATATAAGAAAAGAACTACAAATTCGTTTGGTTCTCTAATTTCATGTTGGCTACTAAAAGGGAAGCCAACAGTTAAGACATTGCATCATTGAGTGAGGGAAGGAATTAACATTGATGTCTTCAGTTTAACTTTAGATAGATAGAGGTCTTTTTGTCATTTGTACCTTATGCAGAGCCCATTTGCCGGTTATACGTTTGGAATTATGTCATGTCTCTGGTTCTCATATTAGGTCTTTGGTTTTGTAGTTTTGATATGAAACTTTTATTACACGGAGAACAATATGTGGAGCTTCACAGGCCTCTTCCTGTTTCAGGTCATGTGAGTTGATTATACCCTGTGTTTGAGCTTCTACTGTCTCTTGACAAGGGAGCTGCTTCTGCAGGTCCGCACCAGTATAAGGGTGTCCAGTCTTCAAGATAAAGGTAAAGTACCTAGGGCAATCCTCTACTTATCTTCAAGAATATACAAGCCAAGCCTTTATGTCATTTTCGAGGTTTCCCATGTAGATGTATTTCATGTCCTATTCTTCTCACTGGACATGTGAGCATCGCAGCCAATTTCAAATTGCATCTGGACATCTGAAAAACTACCAGTGTTTATATATCAATCAAGTGAATTGTGCAACATGTAATGTCTTGTTTGGAAAATGAAAGTCTGCTATTGGTGACATGTGAGGCCAATTGTGCCAAATTATCCAATTGGCCTTCAAAATTACAGGCAAAGCAGCAATTGCAGAGCTTGAGCTTCTGAGCCATGATTTAGATACTGGGGAGAGCCTCTGCGTACAAAGGTAAAACCAAGTATTCAGTACATATTTTAGTTTTCCTTACATGTTTGTTTGGGAAAGAATGAAAGGAGAATCTATTAATGCCTGTAAGATCTATGATACCAGATAAATACAACATTTTAGACCTCTTAGGAGGGCATCATCCTCGACATTTAATATAACTACAAGACATAGAAACAGAATAGAAAATTTAAATAAGCTCTAGGGAATAGCCCAAATGCTTCACTCTAAGATAGGTTTTGATCTCAACTTTTTAGCCCTTCCCTTCATGCCGCGTCTTTTGAAATGACTGTAGCCCAGCGAAAACCCAGCTAAAATATAGAAACATCAATCAGTTATTTTCATGTCTTAGGAGTTATTTAAGTTGGAAAGTTTTTGTAATCCGTGCCATATATTGCCAGGATGCTGATTTTCTTAAGAGGTGCTGGAGGGTTTTCGCCTGTCCCATCTGTGCCTTATTCTTATACACATAGAACGTTTTCAAATCCCAAAATTGCTGCTCAAGTTAGCAAAAGAGGTCCTTTAATGGCTGACAAGCCTCCAGATTTTATTGTTGAGGATTTTATCATGGCAAATCAGGTAACTTCTTTTCGAAATTTCTTCAGAATACCTTTTTTTGCTGCAGCCATGTCTTATTGACCTTTCAGGCTTTATTGTATCGCCTCTCTGGAGATCTGAACCCACTTCATTGCGATCCAAAAGTTGCTGCTGAGGCTGGGTAACCTTATTCCAACCTCACTTTTCAGTTAGATTACATAAGGCTGAGGCAATTAGTTTTGCATGAACTGATAACACCTGCTAGAAGCTTTCTGAAAACCTATTAGCCAAGGACCTAAATAGCTCTTTTCATTAAAAATTTTATCCCAACTTGAATAGGTTGTAGATAGCTTCTCTTTTCACTTTGAATTATCTTTTAAGCTAAGATAAGATTCTATACTCGTGGAAAAGGTTCCCCTTCATGCTCAAGATTCTTTGCATATCCAATTGGCATTTTGTAGTTTTGAAGGACCCATATTGCATGGGCTATGTACGCTTGGATATGCTACTCGTGCTATCTTGAGCCGTCTTTGTGGAGGTGTCAGTGCTAAATTTGAAGGCGTACAATGCCGTTTTCTCCACCATGTCTATCTCAAGGAGACACTGCTAACTGAAATATGGAATGATGAAGCAAGCTCTAGGTAACATCTCCATGTATATGCCGTCGTACCTTGAAACAAGTTTAGTCTGCAGGGAGAGTGGAACATGATGAGAAATAAGAAATTTTCAGATAGTTAATTATTCAGAATAAGCTGCTTATCCATATTCTAAAGATTGAAGGGTGAAAGTAGTCTTTCAATAAGACTTATCAGCTAGCTGACTCTTTCTGTAAAGAAATAAGTAAGCCACTTTTTTGCAAAGTGTATGGTGTCCTCGTGATCTATTTGATGAAATTATTAGGATTTAAGAAGCAATTAAAATGATAATGACTTTTTCAATTTTATCATGTATCTCAGAGCATACTTCCAGTGCAAGGTGAAAGAACGAGGAAAGGTTGTGTTGTCAGGTATTATGGCGCTTCAAAATACCAGACCACGACTTTGATTATATTGTTCTGGGAAGTTGATAATCTCACTGTTGGTGGTCTGAAGTAAGCAGATGTTTGTTCTTATAGTGCTCAATAAGGTTATGTGGGTGGATTGATATCACATAGAATTAAATTAAGTTGTACTCGCAAATTTATAATGAATGGAAACATCTTTCAATAAAAAACAACTTTATGTATTGTATAGAACATGTTATTGACCTGCTCTATATGGAGCGTCAATGCAGTTTCTTTTTGTGTTTTCTAGAAGGCGCCTAACAGAAGGCAGTGGCCCAGCATAACGCATCAGCCAGGATCGATTTCGCCTTGCATCTCTTCATCAACAGATTTGGGTCTCCTCATCGGGCAGCAATCTAGAATTTGGCAGGCCCCAATTCAGCGTTACGCTCCCAGTCTCTCCCCTTCCTGTATATGGCTCGAGCAGAGCGGGAACAGGCTCGCAAACGGGCTAGGTCTGTACCCAATCAATCCAAAATCAATGCTGCAAAACAAGTTATTGTCTTCCAGGTACATGAGTTGGAGAGGCAATTACCCAATCAGGACGCAGTCAATAATTTTTGGAAGCACGTGGATCTCGAAGGAGACCGTGCTCACATCGACTACCTGCATTGTATGCATATCTTGCAGAGCTCTATTCCGCTATTTTGAACAGTGCGGGCTCTTCTCCAGCTTCACACGCTCCTCTGGTCACAGAAGTCGTGGACGCAGCCACTCATACTATTGCCCCATACTGTGCAGATATTGTCACGCAGACAGAGCCTGCAGCCCCATCCTATGCAAAGGCCTCCAGTCCAGCATTCCCTTCAGATAGTCATCCCCATACACGAGGTTCAGAGCATAGTGAGAATGTGGAGGACAAAGCCTTGAATTTGCAGATCGTGGGACTCTCTGAGTCCAGCAGCGGGTCAGATATAGAGGAGGCTGGGCGCTTCTTCACGGATACCATGTACATTTCATGCCCAGGAATTGAGACAGCATACAGGGTTGGCGCTCAGCGGCCAGACCAACCACGCCATATTTTGGTCCACTTTTGAGCACGGCAAGACAGATTATACGTGCTCCAGCATGGCAGCCATCTTCGGAATACCAGTTTGCCCATTTCCTTTGTGATCTAGCTTCACGTACTTTGCGAAGCTCCTCCCTTTGGCAACTTAGCTGCACTGGCGTAAGGTCTTCCTGTATAGAGAAACTGGTGTTCCGAAGATGGCTG
Organism: Isoetes engelmannii; assembly: GCA_011763485.2. Taxonomy (NCBI): domain Eukaryota; kingdom Viridiplantae; phylum Streptophyta; class Lycopodiopsida; order Isoetales; family Isoetaceae; genus Isoetes; species Isoetes engelmannii. The sequence goes on from JAANSK020240849.1 coordinate 10,657, forward strand.
CCATGCTGGAGCACGTGTAAGCTGTCTTGCCGTGCTCGAAAGCGGACTAAAATATGGTGTGATCGGTCTGGCCGCTGGGCGCCAACCCTGTATGCTGTCTCAATTCGTGGGCATGAAATATGCATAATATCTGTAAAGAAGCGCTCGGCCTCCTCTATATTTGATCCGTTGTTGGACTCAGGGAGTCGCACGATCCGCAAACTCAGAGCTTTGTCCTCCAAATTCTCACTATGCTCTTGACCCCGTGTGTGGGGACTATCTAAAGGGAATCCTGGACTGGAAGCCTTTGCAGGCTCTGTCTGCGTGGCAATCTCTGCATAGGATGGGGCAACAGTCTGAGTGGCTGCGTCCTCAACTTCTGTGACCAGAGGAGCCTGTGAAGTCACTATAGAGGAATAGAGCTCTGTAAGATATGCATACAAGGCAGGTCAGTCTATATGAGCACGGTCTCCTTCGAATTCCACGTGCTGCCAGAAATGATTAACAGCGTCCTGATTGGCTAACTGCTTCTCCAACTCATGTACCTGGAAAACATCTTCTTGTTTTGCAGCCCCGAGTTTGGCCTGGCTGGGTGCAGACCTAGCCCGTTTGCGGGCCTGTTCTCGCTCTACGCGAGCCATATGTGGGGCGTTGTGATGCTGCCGAAAAAGAAAAGGGCTCCGACTGAATCGATGGAGGAAGCGAAGACTGTATATTGCGCTCCTGTTGAAGAGGGCGTCACGAGAAATAATTATGGACAAAAATACCTGGGACCGCACACACTGCTGAATTGGGGCCTGCCGAATTCTAGCCTGGCTGCTCGATGTGAAGACCCAAATCTGTTGATGGAGCGATGTAAGGGAAGATCGATCCACTCCAGGATTGATGTGTGATGCTGGGCGACGCACACCACCGCCTTCTGTTAGGCGTACAGAAGAATGCCCTTAACCAGCTGGGCAAAATCGTCAAGACATTTATGAGTAGTCGTTTTTACCCATTTATGTCGGCGTGTCGGTGTGTCGGGAACGCCCCACAGGCACATTCAAGGATCGAATACTCAAGGGGTCTATCATGGGTCCGTTACACTCTATGCTTTTATGGAGCGTCAATGCAATCAATTTTTTATATTCTCTTGTCTAGGACTATGCTTGTTATTTAAGTTTTCAAATGTATCAGTGAAGTACATATGAAGGTTATAAGTTGTTTAGTATCTCTCTTAGGAGAATCTTGGTAAAGTTACGTTTGAAGGATTACGGCTACAATCGGGTGGGATAAGTGGGTGAGTGTAGTCTCATTATGTGTCAATAAAAAATAAAAAATAAACTAGCAAAAAGGCATGACAGGGGCTATGGCCGAGCAAGATCCAGCTAAAAAATATCACAAGTGCCAAACAAGGTGCCCAAGATTTTCTCATTTGAGCAAGATGGAGCAAAAAAATATCACAAGTGCCAAACAAGGTGCCCAAGTTTTTCTCATCTGAGGTTAAATTGAACCTGTAGCTAAAAGTCGAACAAGATACCTGAGTTGTAAACTAAAAGTAACATGAAAATCTTGCATGAACCTTTTGCTTGTGGAATAAACTTGATAAATTTTGACATATGAACATTTATGACCGTGCTTGATTGCACTTGATTGTTGTAGCTCGATTGTGCTATGTAGTCAAGGTTTTTCCCTCATTCATTATTCCTTTTCTTTTCATTTTTCGATGATGTTCCTGCGTTTTAGATACCAACTAGTAAATGTCTGTCGGGCGTTGCCGCGCTAATGTCCTGGCTTCTGTTTTTACTTAGCCATATATGTGCAACTTTTGAGAACACTGCAGGTTAATACTTGCAGGAATGGATATAATTTTCTTCTGTAAATATTTTTATTGTTGAAATTTTCTAATGGCAGTATCATTAATGTATTAACTTTGCATTTATAAGGAATGCCGGGAGCAACTAAACCTTTCCCTAAAGTAGAAATTTTGGGAAGACGCACAAAAAATTTATGATCAAAATCTCACACTTAGAAGTAGTTAAGTACATCAACAAAAAGGTACAGATATGCAAACCATGGTTCACAATTGAGAACCACCATGGCAAACAGGTGTTGGACACAGTTCCTCATTGACATTGCATAATCTTCAAAACTAACTACACCTGGCAGATAGGTTAATAAAAGGCGTACGTAATATCGCTCTCCTTCTGAACATGTAGCAATTTGTAGATTGGTGGATGCTAACTTGCAATTCCATTTGTGAAGGTGGCGAATGTGGATTGTAAAATAGGTGTAGATACTCCTTTTTTGAAGAGTTGGACATTAGTTAAAAGCATACATCATATTGTAATTATTTGTCTATAGGCATAGGTGCATACATAATCAAGCCCAACATCACAGTGAAGGACTACTTTTTTTGTGGTGGAAGACGCTACTTTTTCGTGTTCTCAAGGTTTCTTGTGTCTTCTCTTTTCAATAGTAACGATACATGTTAGGCGTTAAAAGCAATTTTTGAGTCTTTCTAGTGAAAATATGTATTGCTATATCTATTGCTATCAAGGGTGTATAAGTTTAGTAGATTTTCAACTGTGCACACATTTGGCTGAAAAGCATTCATTTTTGCATCATTGCTAAATTAAGAGCATGTTCACAATCTTTAAAGATGCAAGAGTAGTATTTTCACAATATGCAACCGTACAGGGAAATTTCCAAAAGAAAAATAGATAAATGAATATGCGCAACTCCATCTGAAGAAAATTCATCTGAAGCACGCAAATTTGTTTTAAGTAGAAACATATTTTCTTAACTGTACCAACCATCATCATTTCACTTTCTTAATTTTCTAAATTTTCTCATGCATCACCAAAAACTATTTTTTATACAATTGGTGGTTTAAGACAAATCGAATGCTATATACAGTCATTTGCTTCTCTTAAGATTGTTAACATCAACGATACATGGTTAAGCACAGTTGTGGCTTCTCCCTTGGCCTGCTTGTAACAGGTACTCAGAATCTTGTGCTCCTACGTCTTCAAACATGACAACGGTGAACTTGCTTGAAGCAAGAATAGAAATCCAATATACCCTGAAAATTATTTGGGCTGAATAACACAATAGTTTTAGAATGAACATGTTGTTCGGCCCTATAAAGACTATAAAAAAGGTTGCTATAGTATATGTTGTGAGCAATATCAAAAGAAAAAAAACATAACATAAAAAACAAACATCAACAAAATCAGTGTGTCCTCTAGAGATCATCGCATCATAAATATAAAGCAAAACATATAAACCATGGCTATAAGTTGATGACTAATATAGAACCAACCATTTACTTTGAGCGCCCACGTTCGTGCTTCAAACAATGCAAACCAATCAGCAACAGACTGACAATAAACTGTGAGATATTCTATTTCATATATTTCAAAATGACAATGAGAATGCATTCATTCACCTATTGCAGAGTGATCTTATT